>VZTV01030986.1:0-16313 GCA_013400875.1 Anhinga rufa
AAAAATGTCTGAAAAACTTCAACTAGATCTTATTAAAGACTACTGGCTAATAATATAACTTCATAAAAAACAGGCATTGCACACAAACCCTTCTGTGGAAAGTAGAACAAAAATAAGATACTTTCTTGGATAGTGTCTGGATTATGAAGCCTGATATGAATGGTTTTAACAAATTTTTCTTAGCAGAAGTCATAGACATCAGCCATTGGAAGCTGGTACAAGATTTATTTTGCCTGGTTCGATATTGTAAGTTGTGTATTTCTCCTGCTAAAAATATGGATCCAGGTTTCAGCCTCGCTTATCTCTTGGGTGGGCCAGAGAGATCTCATCTGACTTTGGATGCACAGAGTTATGGGACTCTGACTTCTCATACATGAAAAGTTTTCAAAATCCTATAGCTCCTCAATTTTAGGATTATTTCTTTAATTTTTGTTTAGGCATCATTTTCACTTTACTGGCTTAGTATCTTCAATGCCTGGTTTTGTTGTGTCAAACTTATTGCACCTGATATTATGGACATTTCATAGGTTTTCAAGGTTTATTATTCTGCTATGAAACTGCTTTGAGTGTAAGAACAGAGAGAGGGAGAGAGGAAAAATCTTTTCAATGGTATAGGTATAAACATGGAATCAGCCTTTATTCAGAAAAAGGTAAATGCATTTATAAAATGTTACCTACCCTAGGTTTTGCATTAAAAGGTCACTTTGGGATTAAAGCAAACCTAATCTGAAGAAAGTGTGTCCCTCCTTAATCATTTTGAGATACATGTTCCCTTCCTCACCTGCAAAAATCTCCAACATATTTGGCTTGGTGCTATTGTTCAGTTTATATGCAAAACCAGTCTCAATTTTAACAGCTTTGCATGTAACAGCAAAAATTATTTTATATTTTGATGGCTATGTGATCTCCTTGCAAGGCAATACATAGAAAGAAACAAAGAAAAACTAGTAATTCAGAAATGGGAAGGAGATTTAATTACTGTCAGCTATTCTGTTAGTCTCTTTGGCCTGGACATGGGATCCGAGACTCAAAAGGCTCCCTCTTTGGGACAGCCAGGTTTCACTTACCAATGGATACATTTTTTTGGTTGCAAGTAGAGGTATATTTGTATGGATGGCTTCAATCATTAAGGGCTCTACACTGCGTAGTGACATAAATACATGGAAAACTGTTCAAAGAGAGGTGACAAAAATGATGAAAGGATTAGAGAGCATGACCTATGAAGACAGGTCTCAGGAGCATGCTATATACAGCCTGCCTAAGGGAATATAACTGACAAATACTTGAGAAGAAACATGAGAGGAGGAGGAGGAGGAGGAATTATTTAAGGTGACTATGGGTGGTCTAACAGGAAATGATGACCTGAAGCTAAACATTGAATGCTTTCTAACAGGGAGGTCAATTAGACAATGCGAGCACTTGGTAAGAGAGGTCAGCAAGGCATCGTTCTTCAGGGTGTTTGAGAGTTCTCTAGATAAAACACTTCAGTAACTTTGTCTGGCAGTCTTTCCTGAACTAGTTTGAAGGAGGTTCTAGGTGACCCAGGGGTCCTTCTGAAGACATATCAGGAAACATTTGTTGTGTGAATTAATTTAGACTTTGTACATTTTGTATACTAAATATTTAAAGAGGAGGAAGAGATCTTGCAGTTTAGTGTTTCTCAAGTTTCCTGTTGGAGATGTGCAGTGACTGTTAGCTGTGGAGGCTCTTCTTTTTTTCCTTCTTCACAGGTATTATTACCTTTACTTTTGAAAACCAGTAAAATGGAGGCTGTAACACAGCTGCATGTGGCTATAGATTTGAAAAGAGAAGGAATTCTTGGCTTTACAAAACCTTTAACTCGTCCTTACTTTTTTTTTTGGCATCTGCACTGAAGTGCAAAATGTTTCTGTTGAGGCACATCTTTGAAAATGGTATAGTTAGTTATAAGTCTATCTTGCCTGTAAGCTAGTAGGCTTCCTGCAATGAGGTTGCTAGTATATATGCATATCACTGCAGCATACCAGCTGAAAGTGGAACTCTTTGAATGCCTAGTAGAGTAAACAAGTTAAAAAAAATTAATAATAAAAGAGAGCAGATTAATGCCCTAAAAATGATTACTAAAACACTGTGTCATTGCAGCAGGGTTATGTGAATCACTGCAATTCCAACCCAAGCTGAAGCTATAAACTTCCAGAGTAATACTAAGTTTGTTAAACAGTTGTAATTTATCTCTGCCCTGTTCATATAGTCACCTCTGTGTCCTCGCTGGAAAGCAAAGACTGTTTCTCTTTTACCCTAGTTCATGTCAAACATTCTGACTGGTTCTTTAAAAAAAAATATAGATATTCTGCTTTGGGGATCATTTCACACTGATTTGTGGCCTTCCTTCATTCCTGGTCATTGAGGCTGCTGGGTACCTTACTCCCAGAGCACTCCCAGCCGGCACTTGTTTGTGAGCAATGCTCCAGCCTTCTCTTTTTTCCCTTCTGCAGTTGGTGACATGCTATTACTTGACTGGAGCTGCAGGAATTATTTATGGTGTCTTGAACAGTCTGCACCCACAAGCAATTGTATGAAATGGTTTTTCATAGGAAGCAAAGACCTTCAATTTTCAGAATTTAACAGGAAAAAAGGTTTAATACTAATTTTCTGGCACTTGGCATTTCATATTGGCATATATCTCTTTTTTATTTACGTTGCAAATGTTCAGCATATTAGTCTGTATCTCTGTTTTATATACAGTATTTAAACATCTTGAAATATTGGTGAATAATTTTGAGAAAAAATATTATGCCTCTTTTCTGTTTTTAGAAGGCAATTTCTTTGTTTAAAAAGCTGGTAGTGATTTGTGAGTGCTAGTAACAGAACTGTAGAAATAATACATTCTTCTTTCAAGAGTTCAAGTTAAATTATACCCACCTTATTTTTTCTAAATCCTCTATTCGTTTTCTATTTCTTCCTCCGAGCTAAAACCTTGTCTGCTATTGTTGACATTTGCAATACAGGAAGACTCTTTGTGCTTAAAGAGAATAATAATTATAATTAAAACCCAAGCAAACCTCATTAAACTGCTAAAAGCTAACTGAAAACAAAGCCTCCCATTTAGGGATAAATTGGCTTAGAAGCAGGTTTCTTTCCACTGGGCCAAAAAAAACCCCCAAAACTCTCCCACATTTTGTTTTGTCATAATTAATCTAAGCTATGGGATCACTGTGAGAATATGTTTGTAACAATCATTTACATACGTATGTTGTTACAGACTTGTAGGAACTGTGAAGAGGAAGACAAAACTATAATTTGGTGAATAAATGACTTTATATGAATTGCCTACATAGGTTTATGTAAATGACGTTCTTTTTACTACTGCAGGTATGTTTAAGTGACAATAATTTTAGAAATCTCTTGTTTGACCCAAGTAGTAATGTTGCATCAGATTTTGAACCTGAATGTTGAAATCATGAGAAACATAAGGCTTGCATCCAATTTTGTACATCCATAACAATAACTGATAGCAGTTTTGTGAGGCACTGTGGGTCAATTGATAAAAAATATGCAGATTGAGTACATTGGCAAGAGTTACACAAAGCCCTTATGAGTTTAGAAATATTTTCCTAGCAGTCTTACTGAGTCCCTCAGTGTCACTAATAATATGTCTGGTCAGAAGGAACTAGATTTTTCAGCTTATATTTTGAATCTGATGACTGGGCACTTATGCATAGGGGATCATTTATTTTTAAATGTCATTAAATCTGTATGTACAGGAACTGGGCATTCCTCTTGCTCCAAATGCTTAATCCTCAGTGTACTCTTGGGTCCTTGTTTCATTGCAGGTGCTCAGCTGCTAAAACATGACTCAATTCCTAAAAATTTGGCTGCTGTCCACAAGTAAGGATGTCAGGTCTAAAGGAAACCATGTCAAATATCTGGTTGACAAAAGTGTTGAAATATCTGAAATTAACTTTTAATTGTCTTGTGAGCTTCATTAATTTTCATTTCTTGTTATTTTTCATTACTTTTCATTTTTTCATGCTCTTTGTTAATTTTCTTATCCATTGTATTCTATCTTTCCTCAATCTCACTGTTAAATGTGGGAGCTGAACAGCATGGTGCAAGGTAAGCCTGTTTACATGGGAAGGCCCTGAAAAAGCTGACATGTCCATACAGTGGGATGCAGACACTGACATTCATGTCCTGGAAGCAGGAGTTGCTGTTACTGAAGCGCCGCGTCAGTGTTCATGGGTTTCTCCTTCCAGCGTAACCCCATGTTAACACAGTCAGTTCCAGAAGTAGCTCTCTGCAGAGATTTAACCTTAAAATTGGGGGGATTCTAGCTGTCAGGAGGGGCTATATTTAAGAGGGTTTTTTTTGAAGGAGCTATTAATGACTTGAAAACACAGAAATGCATTGGGTCACATGCAGTTCACCTTTAGAACTGGCTTTAATAGCATCCAGTATCAGCTTTTGTAAGAGCTGAGGCAGGACAACTCTCCAGTGAGCACTAAAAAGCCAAGGCTACCAAAACTAACCCCACCTTCATCTACTCCTTCATGGCTGTTTTTTCCAATTTATTTTACTTCAGCTTGTTTGACTGACTCCTGGAATATTGTGCAATTTAAAGATAAAGGTTATATATATACATATTTTTAATGTAATGGAAAGTTATATACTCTGACATATCTGTGGTCATTATAATACACAAATATATGCAAAATATTTCTTTACAATAATGCAAATCTGCAGATGACTTTATCATTCCCAGCAAGGATAATTTTCTGCAATTTATGTAGAGTTAACCAGAAAGCAGAGATTACTAATTAATTATCGATGATTAATTGGAAAATATGCTCCTGCATTTGTATTTCATCACTATACCAGTGTTTGCCTATTGTAAGACACTAGCAGAAGCAGTACAGGTACACAAGACAATGTGTTTGCCTTATAAAAATCAGAAAAAAAGTTTTACTTTTTCATATAAATTCAGTGACTTGTTCAGCTCACTGTGTGTGGTGGTTCGACCCTGGTTGGATGTCTGGTGCGCACCAAAGCTACTCTATCCCTCCCCTCCTCAGGAGGACAGGGGGAGAGAAAATATAATGAAAGGCTCGTGGGTCGAGATAAGGACAGGGAGATCACTCAGCAATTACTGTCATGGGCAAAACCGAGCCGACCTGGAGAAATTAGTTTAATTAATTAACAATCAAATCAGAGCAAGGTATTGAGAACATAAAAACTAAATCTTAAAACACCTTCCCCCACCCCTCCATTCTTACTCCCCCCCGCCAGCAGCGCAGGGGGATGGGGAATGGGGGTTGGGGTCAGTCCATCACACCTTGTCTCTGCTGCTCCTTCNCTGTGGCGTGGGGTCCCCACGGGCTGCAGGTGGATATCTGCTCCACCATTAACCTCCCTGGGCTACAAGGGGGACAGCCTGCCTCACCATGGTCTTCTCCACGGGCTGCAGGGGAATCTCTGCTCTGGTGCCTGGAGCACCTCCTCCCCTCCTTCTTCACTGACCTTGGTGTCTGCAGGGCTGCTCCTCTCACATATTCTCACTCCTGTCTCTGGCTGCAGCTGTGCAGGGTTTTTTTTTCCCCCCTTCTAAATCTGTTATCCCAGAGGCGCTGCCACCGCTGCTGATGGGCTCGGCCTTGGCCAGCGGCGGGTCTGTCGGCCTTGGAGCCGGCAGCATTGGCTCTATCAGACACAGGGGAAGTTTCTAGTTGCTCCTCACAGAAGCCACCCCTGTAGCCCCCCTGCTACCCAAACTGTACCGTGCAAACCCAATACACTGTGCTAGGGCAACTTGGCTTTGAAGATTATAAAATACATACTGCAATTATTATATGTTCAATTTTTGGTTCTGCAACACCGGCGTGTACACACCATAGCTACAGGTTGACTTTTTCCATGGACATATCTACAAGCATCTCTAAACACAGGATTGACTTGGAGTACAGGGTTTTGTGCAGTCAGTCAATCACATCTCCCTTAAAATACATTTCTAGACTTGGTGTTCTGGATTAAGAAAATCACTGACTCGTTTCATTAGTTGTTTCAGAGGTTATAGAAGGTGGCCATTTATCCTTCGAAGGGATGAGTAATAATTGCTAATAATAATTTGCACCTGCTTTTCATCTTTTCACAGGAGGTTTTTAATCACTTTTAGTAGGTGAAATAAAATTATATTTACCCAAGACTTATTTTTAGTTTCAAACTAATTTGGAAAATTATTTAAGCCTTCACTAATTGCTTGCTGCATACAGTATAGTGTTGTCTGTGAGTGAGATAAAAGCTTGGGCAAGATTTACCTTGGTTTGAGAAGATTAATCCCAAGCAAGGTGTCCTAGGACTGATGTTTTGTTTCTCTGAAAGTTATTTCTGTGTCAGGGAAGCAATGTACAGCGTAGGTGCAAAGGTTATCTTCGTTGATGCAGCGCTGCCCAGTGTGTAGGAGGCAGTGCTGAATGTTATGCCCATTTCTTCTTGGTTCAAAGTTTAGAGGTCCAAAAAGAAAACCGAAATAGAGGCTCATGGGAGCTCTCTGGAAAGGTAAGGGAAGAAATATTTGGGAATCTTGTTCATCAAGGGCAGGCAGTTAGATCTGATTAAATTAAGCTTATAACTTGAGACAGTGTGGTAACTGTGCAATAAGATTGTCTTTCCCTCAGGCAAAGAGTGTTCTGTGTCAAACGAAGAGAGTAGTATATCATCAGCATGAAGCATGATGTGTCAGTTCCTTTATTTACCTTTGTACCTTGGAGGGTGGAAAATACCTTAAAAATTAGCAAGGATTTAAAAGTTGTTCTGAAAAGAGAGTATAGTCCTATGCTAATAATTATTTTTCCTATTGCTGCTGTTAGTACTGGTGCTATTATAACTAGTATGCTTGTTATACTCAAGTGTCTAGTTATGAATTGGGATGTTGTTTTACTAGGTGCAGTATGAATGTGTGTCCCCAAAGAATTTACAGCGTGCAAGGAGTGACAGGCAGATATCTGGGGAGTAAAAGGGATTGATGATGAATGTTGTTCAATGACAGAAATAGTGTCTTCATACCAGGATCTTATGAATTAGCGGTTTGAAAAGAAGAAATAAGGGAATTTAAAGACATTTGTGGAAATTTTTTTATATATAGGGGTAGGTGAAGAAGGTTGACACCAAGGTCAAAATCTTGATGATGAATTAGGGGTAACCTGGAAGATTGGAGTAAAAAGTATATGATGTTGGAAGTGAAGGTAGTTAGCATATCTTTGATGTGACAGGTAACAAGGGATGTATTGAAGCAGTGTGAAGAGATGGGTGAAATGATCAAAGCAAGTGGTTAGAGATCTTCTTTGTAGCAGAAGTTTCAGCAAGATATGAGAGAATCTTGCAACTCTTAAGGTCAGAAAGATGAACTTTGTAGTAATCAATATGTAATGTCATCAGAGCTGGGAAAGGAGCTTTAATATACAGATGGGTAAAAAGAACTGTTTCTTAAAGAGGTTATGTGTAATGAATCTGCAAGATTTTGGGCTTATCCTGGATGAGAGGCTTTGAAAGAAGTAAGAGTCAAAGATAACGCTTGTATTGCAGTCCAAATTGGCAGATCTGATGTTCTAGCTGTCCATTTTGACTGAGAAAAAGTATTTCCTTTCCCTGAAGGGAGAGGACTGAGAAATCTTATTATCCACACAAAGTTTATGAGGGTATCCAGAAGGCAGGTTAACAATTTAGACTGAACAGAATATGAAAAATGTGTCACAGAGAAGTATATCAAGATTCATCAGGATGTGAATGGCAGTGGATTTTTCACTAGTTTGCTGGATGAAGTTAGCGTAAAGAGAGGAGATTACAAAGTGAATGGGCGTGGGACCCTCTTTGGGAACTTGAAGAATATCACAGAAAGTATCCCCTGGAGAGGCTGTGCTGAAGGAGTGGCATAGGAGGAAACTCAGGAGAGAAGTGCTGGGATGAAGAGGTTTATCAGGAAGAAACATGATCAGCTGTATTAAAAACATCTGGCAAGTCAAAGAGAGGAGAGCAACAATTTTAGAGTTTGGCTAAGAAAAGTGAACGTCAGTAGGAACAGTTTCAGTTAAGTGTGGAAGGTAGAAACCAGAATGAAGAGAACTTAGAGACCAGAAGAGAGGGTTCAAGGCAGTGTATATGGACCATGTGTTAAAGGGTCTGCAGGTAGAAGGGAGAGGGAGAATGGGGTGGTAGGTATAGGGCCATGAAGGGTGAGAGAAAGGAGGGGTCTAAAATACTTTCTGGCCTCAGGGAAGAGAAATGGGATAAAAAGAAACTACTTTAAACGTATATAAGAAGATCTAATTCTTAGAATGGCAACTGTGCAGAAGGTGTCTTCAAAGGTACTGGGGACTGGAAGGCATTGCACATATGGAGTGGAGAGGTAGGCTGGCAGTGGCAGCACTTTGTTGTGAGCTGGGGCTTACATCATTTTTTTGGATGGGCAGCGTGTGCTCTACAGAGTGGCAGATTAGGAGCTGGCCCTGTTTGTCTTTGCAGTTCTTATCAGATATGCAGCTTGCTTTGCATGCTGTCCTCCAACCATTGGAAAGCTGTATATTAGTAGGCAGCAGAGATTTTACTCCCTGATTTTGTTGTTGTTTGTTTGTTTTAATGAAGCAAACAGCAATGTGTAGAATTCCTTCATATTAGTCTTATTGAGAAAGATATTTTTCCAGGTTTTGGGGTCATTTCCTTTGCGGTATGAGTGCTAAGGGAATAAAAGCAGCTCTGACAGTGTCCTCTGTGGGGCAGGACATAAACTGTCGTTAAGGACAATTTCTGATAGAATTTTAGTTGCTAGTAATGTCTTCTTACTAGAAAAGTCTTTATATTGAAATTTTCATAGAAGGAAATACAATAAGGTTTCTGTACGTGGATTTACTGGTTTTGCCATTGTTTTTGTTCACTGCTTGTTCAGGGTTTTGTTAAGATATATTTTCACAACCTTTTTTCAAGGATCACTTTTCAAGGTTGATCTCTTTCTGTTGAGGCAGATACCTAATGATTATCCCTACAGAACATAAAAATGTGGAGGCAAAGGATTATTAGTCCCCTTTTTTTTCCAGCTGGGGCATGGGGGTACAGGGAAAGTAGGCAATTTACTGACTTCACTTGAAATGGGGACTGAACTTCTAAATGTCATACCAAGAACTTGCCCAAAAGGTCATCCTTTCATTTGATACTGCCAGGTATGTCTTTGCCACCATTGACCCCTAGTTGTTTCATTTGACAGAACTGATAATCCTGTCACTCCAGTGATCCTTTTGTCAGACATGCAGCCTTTAACCCATACACACTGAGTCAAATATTAAAACTCTCTTTGAATAGTGCATGTTGGCTTTAGTTTCAGACAAATAATACAGCTTGCACATACAGTCCTACAGATCATTTAAGGAGTTGCTTAGGTAACTTAGAAAATCTGTATTTTATTTATTGAGTAGAGCCCTTTCATTGTAATGGAGTTATAGTTTGCTATAGACCATGCTCTGTGAATGAGATCAATTTGTTTGGCAATGACCCATCCATTCAACTTGAAGCAATCAGATTTAAAAGCTTTGCACTTTATTAATGTGTGTGCAAATAGCAATTGGATTCCAAGGACACTCTTTAGGAAAGCACCTTGAGTGATTAGTCTTGATATATAATTCATATTTTGCTTCCAACTTTCCAAAGAAAAAATCTTATTTAAATTATTTTTAAATAATATTGAAAAGGGAAAAAAACGAAGCCTTGAAATATGTACAATGATTTTGTGTGTTTAATGAAGTATATTGACTTGAAAATATTACAAGCTCCTCAACATGTTTTTCCATAACATTTTTAAAGAGTATAGAGGATATTTTGAGATGTGTATTAGCACAGTTAAAAAACAAATCAAAAATCATAACACTGTGGTGTTTGTTTTCTAAACTGTATTAGCATTCAAGATATTTTAAAAATCAACACCAGTTCTGAATGCATCTTGATTTAAAGTCAGAACAATCTAGCAAATACAGCACTTCAGCCTGGATACAGTTACAAATACTTAATAAAAGTATGCGGTTCAAGTCAGACTCATCCCTGACAGCTCGTATAACCAAAAGGCACCTTAAAACTGGAAATGCCACCATGTAAATAAGATGGTTACAACATCCAGGCCTAATAAGTAGTGGAAGTGTCCAATTTGGAAAATGTGTGGAATGCAGGAGTGCAGAAAAAAAATACCAAAGAGGCAAAACTGTGATAAAAAGAGGACTTTAGGGTCTTGATGCCCAACCCTCTTAAATCTTTGGGAATGTATGGCTAGGATTCTAACTGCCTACTTCCATCATTAAGAGCCCAAAGTGTGAAACACTGCTGCAAACACCACCATTGAGCTTTAGGTAGTCGTCACGCACGTAGGATCCTGTGTGTCAGGGCACCTTCTATGTCAGCAGCCAGAACATTCTCCATCTTCCTTTGGGAAAATTTTCATGTAATGCATTAATCTGTATAGAATAGTACAGCTTTGATTTTTTTTTCAGTATAACTAACTAAATAACTTAATAACAGAATTTGCATAAGATTCTTCAGAAAGGTTCGCACAGCCCAAACTGTTGGAGGAAAAAGTGAATCTCAGGTTCCTGGTTTGGATACTCATAACTTCAGTTTATATTTGCATCTTCAAATATACTCTTTTTCTTACTGTATTTGAATATGTTTTATACTTTTTAAAAAATTATGTCTAGATTTCAGTAGGGTTACTATTTTTTGTGGTTAGGGATTAAGAGCCTTTAAAATAATACTACCCATATATTATTTTTTTACAAGAAATGTCTGTCCAAAGATCATCTAATTTTCACCCAAGTAGATTTTTATGCTATCATAGAATCATAGAATATCCTGAGTTGGAAGGGACCCACAAGGATCTTCAAGTCCAACTCCTGTCCTTGCACAGAGCAACCTCAAATTTATACCACATGTCTGAGAACGTTGTCCAAGTGCTTCTTGAACATCGCCAGGCTGGGTGCCGTGACTGCCTCCCTGGGGAGCCTGTTCCAGGGCTCCACCACCCTCTGGGGGAAGAACCTTTTCCTAATATCCAACCTAACCCTCCCCTGGCACATCTTCCTGCCATTCCCTCGGGTCCTGGTGTTGGTCACCAGAGAGAAGAGATCAGCGCCTGCCCCTCCTCCTCTTCCCCTTGTGAGGAAGCTGCAGCCCGCCATGAGCTCTGCCCTCAGCCTCCTCTTCTCCAGGCTGAACAAACCAAGTGACTTTAGCTGTTCCTTGTACAGTTTCTCCTCTAAACCCTTCACCAACTTCATGGCCCTCCTCCGGACACTCTCTGGTAGCTTTATATCCTTAATGTCCTGTGGCACCCAAAACTGCACCCAGCGCTCGAGGCGAGGCCGCCCCAGCGCGGAGCAGAGCGGGACCATCCCCTCCCTCGCCTGGCTGTGATGCAGCGCTTGGTGCACCCCAGGGCACGGCTGGCCCTCTGGGCTGCCAGGGCACACTGTGGGCTCATGTTCAGCTTATATACATATATATATATATATATATGTACACACACACACAGATAAGTAACAGATAATTACTTAATAGAGTTAATTAATAATAATTATATTTAACATCAAACATATTTGAGTAAAATGTATATGCTTATGTAATATATAAAATATGTATGTATTGTATGAATTATACACACACACACAACTTGTGTATTATATCATACCTAGGTCAGTCACTTAAGGAGGAATTTGCGTGTGTGGAAATATGGAAGAACAGAGAGTAAATGTTTGCATTCTGTGCAGCTAGAAAAGAAAAACAGAGATACTGGAATAGAAATGAACCAAAGAGTGCAAGTTCTTCAGAGCAGTTTTGTTTCAGCTGATTGAGAACATTCACATTTCTGATGTGCTCTACTGATACTTGCAAATAGCGTCAACATCTTTCAGTGTAAATTAGGCGGAGAGCTGTATCTTTAAAAGCCTGTTGGAATTGGTTATTATTTCATGCAGGGGACTTGCAACGCTGACCAAATGGAACAGAGACAGTGTAGAAAACCCACCTCACTCAGGCTGATTTTTTTTGTGAATGGTAAAGAAACAAAGAATAAAATGAGAAAAGGTCAAAGCCTGAATACAAGAGTGAGCAGGGAAAAGCCGCCCCAGTGCTGGCATCCTCACAAACAGCAGAGGCCTCTTGGGGAATGTGGGGAGTGCATCAGTGCAAGCAATGAAGTCAGCCAGGCATTGGTCCCAAAAGACTCCATAGTTTAATGGTAACTTGTGCAGAACCTGTTATTTGTGATTGCTAAATGAAATTTGTGGAATGTTGTGATCCCAGTTGAAAAGGAAAACAAACCTGAACGAAATGGCTGAGTTGGAAGTGTCAAAGCATCAATGAGTTTGTGAATAACCTGAGGCTGAAGAGTCGGTTTTGCCATTTTGAGGCTTGTCCTTCTGGTGTCTGCAAAAGAAAGTCTTAGTTGGCTACTTGTATTTAGTGGTTAATAAGAATGTGAAAGGGAGTCACAAGCTCTATAGTCTTTTAAGTAGAAAATCTATGAGAGTGTTTATATCTACCTGGCTATACTGGACAGCTTGCCCTGCTGATAGCGGCTGCCTTACATGTCAGGAGTATAACAGTCACATTGATGTTCCCACAACATGGCGTACATATAATCTTTATCTCTGTTCTGGTTTTTGCTACTTTGAAAAATGAAATCCAGCTTTTCTAGCCAGAGAATTTATGTCTTTCTCTTGTTCTTTTTATTTCACTCCCCTTTCAAATGTTTCCCTTTGTGATAAATTTAACTCATTACTTGTGATAAATAGATTGAGTTTAAGAGATCCTAACAGTAAATAATAGTGGTGCCTATGTTAAAATGAGCTACATAGGCCCTTAATGAGATATGTTTGCACTGTTGCAATTGCTAATCTAAAATTAGAATTAAGAGTAGATATAAATCTTTACAGGGAGGTAATGACCCAGTTAAACAGTTGCTGTATCAAGGTGTTTTGCTTATGTACAAAGCTGAAGTCAATTCTTTTCACCTTGACCAAAAATTTATCAAAAAAAAAAAAACAAACCTCCCTAAACTACTGAAGCTTTTATGTTGACTGTTGTAATTAAGAGTGAACGCTTAGGTCCCATCTGTTTTACGACATCACTGGAGCTATGAACACTGTCAGTGGCCATGGGCAAACAGTTAAATCAAGAGGCTAGTGGGAAGCTCTACAGCATAATACCACCCCCCAGTTTCCCACTCAGCTCATTCATATTGATTTGCAAATGCATCTGCCTGTTTGTTTATTGGAATCACCATTACTTCAGCAAACTGTTCCAGCCAAGATGCAGCAGCTTTCCAAGGGCTCTGGATTTCATTGTTTATCACTGTCACTTGCTTGTGGAAGGATCAGGAAAACTAGCAATGGGGACTTGTAATAACAAAACAACCCCAACTGACCAAACAAATAAAAAAAGTGTGAGTTAGAAAAGTACTTCAGTACTGAAGGTTTTAAAACAACTAAATAAAGCTGAAAGAATAAGAATGCAGCAAAGTTTCAACTGTGTTTTAATAAAGATAAAGACAATGTAGTGTGGGAAATCAAAGCCCCTGCTTTTGCTAATGCTCATTATTTACTTGTTAATATAAGCAGTCCTAAAACAGATGCTTATCTTCTAGATCAAGACTAGGGAGATGGAGACTCTATTTGCAGTAGATATAATTATATGGATATTTCATGGATAGCTCCTTCCTATCACAGGAGAAATGTGAGCATAAAATCCAGTAACGCTCATAAGACAAGACAGCAAAGTAACAAGAACAAGACAAACTAAGTGGATGGATAGTTCAGATGACTGGGCAAGTCAGATGTTCGTTGGAGGAGAGTCGTGTCAGTGTCTTGGCTTTGAACTATCCATATAATGAGTATCTGAGAATACTTTGAAAATCTTTTTTGTCAAGCAATGACTATTACAGTTATTAAGAATGACCAATATCCGTACTGTATGTTAATGCTCTCAGGACAATTAATGATTCCTGAACCTACCTATTTATTGTTGTGCATATTTTGCCTCAATCCTGTGCTATTTTCCCCTTGGCCCTGTGCAAGAATGAAGCAAAGGGAACAGGGTTTGTCTTTGAAAAAGCTGGGCAAACTAACGTCATCTGTATGTGAGACACGAGAGAGAATGGAATAGCAGAGTGCTGCATTTGTCTTGCCCTCGTTCAAGTAGTGACATTTCCGCTCATCAGCTGAATCTTCTACAGAATGTCAGAATGTTATTGAAGGAAACCCCATCCAAACTCCCTCCAGCGCTTTGTTGCTTTTGACAAGAGTATATGAAGTCCTTTTATGTGCAAGTGGACTATGTCAAAATGGCTGGTTTTGTACATTTCCTGCTGCTATTTATTGGCAGGATGGCTTCTAGAAGGGTTAAAGTAGAGTCTATTCATCCAGAATTCTGGCAGCAAAGGTAGCCAGAGATTTGGTGCCAGTCCCCTTATTTGAGCTTGACCTTGCTTTCCTCTTGGTGCTCCCTGCATACACTGCCTCTGTAAAACTCTGCTGTTTCAACACTAGAATATTTTTGGTGAGAATCCTGGGTTCAGCTGAGTTTGCGTGAGAGCTCAGCCACCTCTGCAATTCTGTGCTTAACCTTTTGAGATTATATAATGCAGGAGGAGAAATACATGGTTTCTTTTCCTCCCTGGTGGTAAGGCCCTAAAATGGGTGATGTTCCAGGCCAGAATTAAGCTTTCAAATACATTGAGTTTGTAGGTTATTTAAAGAATAATCTCTTGCACTCTCTTGATTACAAGCAATGATTAGCTCCTGGGAAAGATTAAATATTTCCACTTTGTTTTCACTAATCAGTCTCAAAAGCCATTTCTTGTGAATATACAAGAGTAACACAAACTATTTCACAAAATATTATATTAACACAAACTATTTCACTTTCACAAACAGTATTTCACAGTAACTGTCTAACAGGCAAAACCAGTTGCAGATTTTCTGTGAAAATCTTGAAGAGCTTCAGTTATTCTTTCTCTGATTTTTGAGTCACGTCATGATGGCATAAACCCCAATGAATATATCTGTTGGAATTAAGAAATTTAAATAAGTATATTTTACACTTTTGACACTGTGTAACTTAATCTATTGGTCTGAGACAATGAGCAATGTTAGATTCCCCCGCCATATTCTAACTATACAATATACAATGAAATCCTGTCATATACTGTTATAGGGACAATCCTTCTCTTGATATTGTTTCATATTGAATGATCGCAGACTTTGGATGCATTTTGCATAGCAAAAGCTTTTAAACGTCAGTGTGGGTCAGCCAGAGTACAACTGAGTACAGAGTACACTAAGTACAATTTTTCCACTATGTGCTGTAATATTCTTTGCCTTCAGTTAAGAAGCTCTTATAAAAGGTATGAACTCCTGCTTTGACTTGACTGCTTCAAATAATTTGCTTCCACAGCTGATCCTTGGGTAGGATGTGTTATGATCAATACAAGCACAAGGCTCCAACACATTAACGCTGGTGAAAATGGCTTTTGGAAAGAAAATTTTGGTTGATATGTTGGGTTGTTGATGACAGCATTCTGCTAGAGCCATGTTCTGGTATTTCCATCTTTTGTATTGCAGTAATGGTATGTGTGTGCATGTATATGCATTAAAATAATTATTTGAAATCATTATTATTTCATTCTCTTGAATGAGTGAGCTGGTGGTGGCTAGACAATGGACAATTGCTTCTACTGCCTCTTTGCTGAACTGCCAGCCATTTTCTCCACAGGTATTTTAAGTTTCTGGAGGAGCCTGTGCCCTCTCTTCATCTCTTAGGCTTCCTATGTTAATGCTTAGACTACAGGTCCTCCTGTCCAACACCTTTGCCTGAGTGTAGGAGCCCACAGGGTACCTGTCCCCTAGACCAAGTTCAATCTCCCCAGGTTCATAAAGCAGTGTAAGAAAATCCTATCCCTAACCCCAAGAAAAGTGAGTTTTCAATTTTACAATTAAAGTTTTTTAAAGGCGTGGTTTGATGGATAAAAGTTAATATGGGCACCTGTTTAAAAACAAAACTAAATCTAACAGAAACCCACCTGTCTTCCCTCTTTTAAATAAGCAACATGAGAGTTTTCCAAAACTTGTGATAAAATCAATACTTTCCTGTAGTGTTGTGTCCCTGCTCAGAGTCTGTGGCACTGTATGTGTCTTTAGGAAAGCAGGCTCCACTGTACCATGTCACCAGGATCCCAGTGTTCAGTGCCCCAGTTAGGCTAAAAAGGATGTAGAATGGCAGTGAATTTCTTAGTGTATCTGTGGAAAGTGGAA
>VZTV01031069.1:298-24662 GCA_013400875.1 Anhinga rufa
TCTGTCAGAGTCTGAGTGGCTGGCTACATATCTGTCTCAGGAACAATAGCTACCTGTATTCTGCACGGACTGCTGGGCAGGCACTAGCAATCTGGAGAAGGTCTGCCTCTGTTAGAGGCTTTTTAGTGGGAATCCCTAATGACAGCCCTACTTCTCATTGTGGGGGAGAAAGCAGGGGGAGAAATCTTGTCTGCTGTGTTGATGAGGGACAGAGCTTTGATCATTTTCATTCAGCCTTGACTTGGCCTGAGGTTTAGGTTCCCAGTCCTGAAGTCAGCAGGCTCTCCTTTCTCACACACGCACGCACACACACACTCACACACACCCCTTTGCTGGTCTGTGCAGGCAGATTAGTGTCACGGCTGTAACTGAGGCACAGAGCAATAAACATAGCAGAACCAATCTCCATGGTGGCAAGAGGGGGCACTGGAGGTGACAACAATGGAGAAGGATCTTTCTTCTGACAAGTTTTAGGTAAGAGAGAATATTTATACCCTCAGCCAAGTATTTTATAGCCTTCTAAATAAGTTAGAAATTGTTAGGTTGCAAACGTGCCTTGTTATAGAAATATTTTAGTTTACTGCTGTATCCAGGCTGTTACTAGCTTTTAAACCTGTAATTGCCGTGCTTTGTGTTTCGAGAATGTTTGCAGAAAGCAGGCAGGGTTTTTCCATGGAGGTGGTGGCTTCTGTAGATACCTTCTCAAAAATATAACAATTCTAACACTTGCATTTGTAAAATTAACCATAAAGCTTCATTCTGGCTATGTTAAAATTATGCTTAGCTATAATAAATATCCATATCTGATAAAATGTTGTGTAGCTGATAGCACATGCAATATTAAAACAGTGCTCCCTCAACCCTAATTTGTAATTATTTTTACACCCTTAACTGCACTGGGGTCAGAGAGTTTTAAAAATTAATGAGGTTCCCTACCAAGTTCAAATAGTATAATCTACATGAGTTGTTGCTGCAGAGGGCTGAAATTATTTCTGCATGTTTTTAATGTAAGTGTGGAATTTTTGTTTCAATATCTTGCTTTCGAACACTTTCCTTTAAATGCCAGTTTATGCAACCTGCAGTACGAAGGGAATGATGATCCATTTTTAATAAAGACAAATTGCGTGCAGGAAATACAGGGGGATACAGTGACAATACAGCGCAAACATTTGCTGGATTTCTTATTTCACACGTTAGATCTGTGTTAGATTCCTGCAGCTGTGATCAGCTTCACCTATTTACAAATAACTACCGCTCTAGGGAGAGGAAGAACAGCAATACCTAGTGCTTTGTGTGAGAATGGAGTAATAGGTTACCAATGTGTTTGGAATGTTAAGAAGAATCGTTGGAGTACTAGAAAACACGTAAAAGAGAGAATAGCAACAGTGTGAAAAGAGGCAGTAAAAATGAAATAATGTCCTGCCCTTTTTCCTGGAAACGCTAGACAGATAGTATCATCAGCACTCCTGGAAAGTCAAATTTGCTGAATATCCTCAAATGGAAGGACTGGAAAGGAAAGGAGGAGGGAGCTGTTTACTATGAAATTTCCATATTGAAATAATGACAAAATTTCATACCTCAGGATTTAAAGCATTGTTTATTACTTATTATAAGACACAGTGCATTATGTTTAAATGGTAAATATTTTAAAGCTGAATATTGTGTAATCAGTGCCAAAGATGTGTTATACTCAGTCTTCCATTTGCAAGACCCACTCTGAGCTTCCTGTGATATATTGTTATGTAAATACGGTGCAGCAAGGGAAAGCAGCACTATGGAGATTCAATTTACTTTGAAAGTTGTTCATTATGGAAGGGATGAATGTTATTTATTTGATGTGAATCAAAGGCTAGAAATGACTTTTTCACTGTGAAGTCTATTGTGATGGGTGCAGCGTGATCTAATCTTTTTAATTTTGGCTTTCACACCAGTGGAGATGAAAAGAGATCTGAGCTCATTTATTGGTTGCTAAGTCTTACTGGAGGCCTAAGTACCATTCTTGGTTGCTATGGCCAATCTGACCTCAATCTATGCAGTTTTAGGGACTTAAGCAATCCTTTTTTTATTTAGGAGCATGTACCTTGATTTATGTCCAAAATTGTGCCTGAATGTCTTTGTCTACAAGTGATAAATGGTGGTGTACAATTCATCAGTTCTTACAAGTAAACACTGCTGTCCCACTAAAAATATGTTTTGTTCTGAGTTAATGGTATGGAACAAGCCAGTCTCCACAAACAGCTATCTTTTATTGTAGAGAGCCACTGAAACTTGGAGTAAAGTGAAGGAAATTGGCATTCATCTTCTCTTCCATTAGCATTTCATTTGTGCTCTCTGGTGATGAGACTGTATGTCAATTGGCAATGAAAGACTAGCGTTGTGTTTCCCTGCTTGAATATATAATTGATCAATTATGAATGTGTTTATTTTGTACAGATATTAAAAAGTCAGGAATATGATTTCTTATGCTGTTTGCCTGCTACTTCGTTATTACTAACTGTGAAAGTATTTGCAGTCAAATAAACTGTGGCTTGGCTGTAGGAAATCCCCAGTTTCTTAGGCAAGTTCCTTGTATTCAAGTAATATCAGATATTTGTTACTACCAGACATGTACTACTTCTGTGGTACTTAACAGCACTTAGTCTTTCATGTATATTAGAATTCCTTTCAGCAGGAGCTGTTCTAAGAGGTAATTGAAAGTATAAAGTGGTTTTTATAATATGAGCAGTAATAATTTTGTTGCATTAAAATTGCTGGTAGTCATTCAGGTTGTATAGACACTGAGCAAATGTGATACCGAATACACAATAGCAGAAGCAAAATATTTTGCTGGGTTTTTTTTGTTTGTTTGGTTGGTTGTTTTTTTTGTTTTATTTTTTAAAGATAGAGTAGTAATAAATAGATAAAACTATATGGAGCTGGATGTTAATATGGCTTCTACTAAATTGGCTATCATAGATTTACTAGTCTGTAGAGGGAAAATTCAGATCAATTGTTGATCTTAGTACTTGATAGTATTATAAATGTATTGCTTAAAAACCCCCAAACTTGCTCTTTAAAAATGTAAGGAATAGCTTGCTGTAATAGAGTTCAGTGTAGCTAAGCACATGTGGAGCAAAAATAATTCTTCAACTGTATGTATTTTTAAGCTAGTGTACTTGAAGTAAAAGTAGTATTTTCCTAAAGCCTGATTTTTCTCATAGCTTATTTTCAATAACAGGCTACAGTGAGCCTTAGTATTTTAATTGAGCCCATTGAGCCAATTTTTAGTCTTCCTGAGGTGAATGTTTAAAATCTGAATCTACCACGGTGACAGATTTTCCCAGTATACTCTGTAGATGATAATTGCTACAGGAATAAATTCTCAAAGAGGTGGAATTTACAAAGGTTTCTGGAACTACTGAGCTGCTTTTCAGCATCAGATTGATAGCAGAATTTGCAGAGGCAGTTCCATGGGGTTAGTTCACAATAGTGCTACTGCTTCAGGGCTTTTAAGAGTAACAGTTATTAGTAGCTATTGCTAAAAATGGTCTGAGATGCTAATTACAGAACTAACCTGGATGTTCTTCTTGTAAAGGTGCTTTGTAATATTCCAATGTTCATATACTGGCTGCTTTATACAACAAGAAACTGTTAAATCAGTCCTGCACACTTGGAAGTAGACTTTCTGATATATATATTTTTTTAATTTAAGCATTAGCGAGGAAAAAGACCTTGTCTTTTTAAATGTTTTTGAAACAGAAATTACTTAGAAAAACTTTTTAAAATACTAATCAGAAGTAATTTACTTTGGCTATGATGGTAGTTCAGTGTTTCTACAAGTGTAAAGAGAAAATAACTAGTTCTTTAATCTTATTAAAATCGTTAATTTGATAGTACAACTATTAAAGAAGTTGTGTTGAAGGGTGTGTATATCTTTGGACTTTTTCACACATGTATTTATGTTAACTGGTTTCTGCATACACAGGCGGAAATTGCTTTTGCAGTAAGGGTTTTTAGGATCAGAACACACAGTATGTCCTTATTCTTGTTCTTGTTACATTTGGATCTTCTAAAATAATCAAAATACTTGCTTCAGAGCTCCAGAATTCCATCTAAATAAGAGAATACAGACATTATGTCTTTGTATTTCAGTAGTGCATAATACAAGAGTGTTGATTAACTGGCAAAAATGTCACCACCACCTCAGTGGAGTATAAAAGTGAGAGAAAAAAAAAAGATCATTGTATTTTTTGGGACTCCCTTCAGCTTATGAAACAAGTTTCCTTTACTGGTATTACAGTTTTAATTTCTGTAGCAGACTTTCTATTTATGAAACTTAATATAAGTAAGATGAATCAAATTGCAAATTGTTGCAGGAAAATAGGAAATATCTATAAACTTATTTTAATCCATGGTCATCAGTGAATAAAGTTAATCATTATTCACTCTTGTCAACAGCTGCCTTATCAGCTAATTTATAGTCCAGGTTTTGAAATAAAGGTATAACAGTGGAGAAACCTGTATTTTTGCTCTTCAAAATGCATGATTTTGCATGTAATCTTGCTGATAACGTGTACATAATTTGAATAAGTTCACTGTGGTCTCATTTAACCATATTAACTAATATTCTCTTTTGGAAGACAAGTAGAAGAATAGATCTTAATATAATGTATAAATCAGTGCATAATCATAAATCTTGGGCTTTTTTTCTCTCCATCTTGTTTTTTATGAGATGCATGCATGCTTTTTCCCATGTACCCGGAGTGAGCAAGCTGTGACATGTAAAACCAATTCCCATGACTGTCTGAATTTTGGATGAAGCCAAAACTGTGTGTGAATAAATTTCTGGAAGGTACCTAGTTTTGACTAAGGTTTTTTTACACCTTAACAGGTTACGGTAGGTCATACACAGGTAAATCAGTGCAGAGCAATTATAACCTAAAGATATTTTTTAGCCTTTGAATGTTCTGGGTGCTTTGGCACAGATGATGTGTCAGGGACACCAAACTGCCAGATGAGGTCTGGCTTACCCAGGCTGCTTTTGCCCCTGGCCACAAGTAGTGAGTAACTTATCAGTGGTTCACTGGGGAAAAAGCCCTTGGGTCCTGTTTCCTTCACCTGAGACAAAGGAATCACCCACCTGAGCACAGGCTGGGGCAATGCTCTCTCTCTCATGAGTGAACACCATATATTTGTCTGTATCGCTGCCACCAGTTGTCATCAGACATTCATTTGTATTTACCTAAATAGTCTAAAGCTACTAATGTATTCTTATTCTTAATTTCCTGAAGTAATTTGCCATACCTCAGTGTCTGACTGTCCATGGGACTTCATGTTCTTGTCTCTCTCTTGAGATATCTTGTTGACTAAAGTCTCATGGAGGGTGGAAGCTGGGTCTGGGTGACTCAGGTGGTTTTTATTTTACCTGCAAAGGAGGACTTTTAAGATGGATGCTGAATGGTAATAGCACAAACCCTTTTAACATCTGATGGTTGACCGAGGTATCATCAGTATGCCACCCCTCTTCTCCACTGGACATCTTTCCCATCTTTGCTATTGTCTGTATACCACTCTGCAAGCCAAGATACTTGAGAAAGAGTGATTTGGATTAAATAATCCACTACTCAATAAGTCTTCCTGTACACTTAATGAGATAGGGGTCCTATCAAAAAGAGAAAAAAGGTAGTTATATAATTAAACACAGTGTCATGAGGTCCAATTCTGAATTCATTATCAGCCTTAATTTTGGTACCTCTCCTATTGTTTGTTTGATAATTTTGCACCCTCTATCATAATCTTTAAGATTAATTTCTCTGTGTTTATATATATATAATATATATATAATATATATACATATATATAATGTGTGTGTGTGTGGTCGGTTTACATTTTGTGAGAATTACAGCTTTGAATAGCATCCATTTTGTTGACATAAAGTGGCAACCAGAATAAACCCTCAAGGTTGTCTGAATATTGTTTTCCATATTGTTTTGTTTGCTGTAAATCAATAGATTCTGCCAGAGCCCGGCTGAAAGAGAGCAGTTTGCTTTGTCTCTCTCTATCAATTTCATCATCTTCAATCATCCTGATGATACTATTGACCAATTATATCAAATATTTTCAGGCCCCAAATAAGGGGTGACATGTCGTTCTGCAAAATGCAAGGAAGAAGTAGTTACCATCTCTTCAGCTGGAGACCTTTTGGGGCAGCTGCTTGCTAATTTGACTCTGCTTGAATTGTGGGCTAAGCCACCCTCCACTAAACTAAATACCTCTCTAAAGGGTGAATCACCTGATGATGGGTTGCCTGCTTAGCGGTGTGGTGGCTGTGTGCATGAAGAAGCAAGCAAGAGCCTTTGAAGCAGCTTAGCTGACCTGTGCCAGTGATGCCACTGAAAGTACCGGTCCTGCCTCCTCTTTGTTGTAGAAATGACTTCTAAAGCTTGCTCATCAACTGAAAACTAATATTCCTTTTCTTTTCCTGGTAGGGTTAGTTTTCAGACAGATCAATCACCTGATCCGGCTGACCGCGTGGCTGCTCACGCTCCAGTGTCAGCACCAGAGAGGCAGCTGTAGCGCAGCATGAGGCTGGAGAGGGCAGGTCAGCCCTTTCACAGGGGCAGTCCTGGGACTCCAGCAGGAGCTAAAATGGAGTTTGTGGAAAAGCAGCTCTGGCACACCATGCCATCCTTCTTGCTCCTGTGCTTTCTGGAGTAAAAGACACCTGCCTTGGTGATTTCGAGTGTCAAATAGAATGGTGATTAGAATGCTTTTCTTTATCTGCTCTTGCATCTTGAAAAGGGTCTGATGCAGTGTTTCTTGCTCCAGACTGGTAACATCGTTTCTTGAAAAAAAACACTTGGATCAATCTGTAGGTCAGTCTCTTAGACAAAGATTTTATTCCCTTAAAATTGACTGTGAATGGAAGACCCCCTTGAATTCCAGATTCAGTTCTCAGTGTTCTCAGTGTGTTATCCTGTGATTAAATCACAAGTGTGCTACTAAAATTGATAGGTTACACTTTCCAGAGGTGTTTCTTACCTCTGTGAGTTTTTCTCTAGCTCATCAAGGTATTTCCTTTAGCTTCTTTTGCTTTTATTCAGTCTGCCATTATTGATTACATGGGTTCCAGCCCTCTCCTTTAAAGAGGTAGGAGAAGTTTGCTCTTTCATTTCTTGCTAGTAATTCTTCAAGCACTTCTACAAAAATCATCTTTATCTTTAATAGCAGCTGTCATCTTCCTCTGGGGCCTGCAGCATCAGAAAATGGTGGCAGTGTATTGCTGATGGCATTGACTTGAATCGGAAGAAAACCGTTTTTGTAATGTTTTTCTCAGATTTAGCATTACATTTTTAAATTTTGCTGCACCAAGTGTACTATATAGGCAGAAATGTGATCTCCACAAATAACTTGTGTAGCAATCATATTCGTTACTGATTAATATCTTCTTATCTTAATTCCTGTTATTGTGACAAGGCCTTTGCATCTGAGAATGGAGAATTGAGGCCCCAAAGACTTTTACTTGGCCATCAGCTGGAAACTGTAGATTTGAAAAATGAACTTGTTGGAAACTGAAACAGCCTTCATTTTGCTGTTTAACCATTGCACCAACCTTGTTTTCCATCACTGATGAAATATGGCAAATTGAAAGAGAGTGACCATGATTGGAGCACTGTAAGTTTCTCCTTCAAAAGAAATGATCAGCTTGGTGTGTTTCAGTACGTTTGTTGCACTGACCCAAACAAGAACTGTACTGTCCCATACCAGGAATGCTGCTTTCAGCAGACTGTGCTCTTCCTTCTGTGATGAGAACCCAAATTCACACTTAGTATTCAGAGAAATGCAACAGACATTAAGAGAAAAATAAAAAAAAATCCATAATACTGTGTATTATTGCCCCATAAATTATACCTTTGAAAAGTTTTATTGGAAAACTATTTACTAGTAGGCTGAAGTACACAATTTTAGAAAATTGCTTTCTGGAAGAAGGAATTATTAAGTGGTTTGGACCCAAAATTTTGCCAAAGTAAATAAATACGTACTGATACTGTAGAAAATAACAGTCTTCCTGAGAAGTAACTTGCGATCACTGCTATCTGTGTTCAGCATATTGATTCAAAACTGTTATTGCACAAAATTGACATTTTTGCTTTCAGTTCATCTCCTTCCATGTCCATGAAAATCACTTAAAAACTTATATTTGTCCTTATACATTCTTTATATCTAGAAATCCTTCACAGCTCTAGATACAATGAAATCCAATTATACAAATGTATTCTTGCACCATGGTACACATTTGGATTGTCAGTTTGCTTTAGCATGTCATTAAAAACAATAGAGAAGAAGTATATGTAACTTAAGCATTGTGGGTCTATATTCATATATATTCACATGTTAATCATGTTTATTGTGTAACCCCTAGACCTACCCACCAAAACTCCAAATCTGTTCTGTAATGAATAGTTTGATGTTTAAGTACAGGTTTCATATAGAGGTTGAGGCTTTAATACATTGGAAAAATAAAAATAAATTCTATTGCTTCTGGATTGTCAGGAGATCTGGCACACTGTGGGAACATCTCTTGAACAGAAACTGTCTGCAGGGTCTAATAGGTACAAGAAGGAGAAATCGTGTTCAGGCATTATTGCAGTAGTTCGCAGACGTGTAAGGGTAGTCCCTTCTTTCTCTGGATTTCCACAGGATAGATTTTGCCATCTCTTACTCAGCGTTGAGTGAGTGTTCCATAGGGTCCCTTGTTGTTAGCAAGGTGGTACCAGTCTTTATTGTGTTTTTGTTTCCATAATGCCCTTCTCCCTCTCAGGGTATGCCTTAGAGAAGGTGAGATTTATTTTAAGAACAATTTACTCAAACTGAAATGAGATTAACTGAGGTTGGCAGGGGAAGCCATACTGAGGGACTGTCTTGCTGAACATTCCTGGTCTTTTTGATCAGAAGAATTCACCATCCTGGGGTTTTTAGTAGTCCCCTTGGGCAGTCTATAGTGAGTAGTACCTTCTCTTGCATTTGACTAGTCAGTTTTGATCACCTGGTGACTCAGGGTTTTAATCTCAAAATGTCACTTTTTTCATATATTCCAACTGGGATAAGAGTGATGAAGAAGTTGCAGCAGGTAAAAAAAAAAAAGTAGCCTATTATTCATTTGCAGACCATTTAAATAAATAAAAATTAATAGCCTGTCGCTATAAAACAAGTGATTGACACTAGAATGAGCATTCTTCTTCCTAGATGAACTAATCAAAGTAGATAAATACCATGGAAAAAAAGGCTTTCCAAGTGTGTTTTTCCACAGTACAGGTGTTGTTACAATGCACCTCTGAATATTCAGACTGATCATATTTTTCTAAATCCCTTTCCTGACACTGTCCAATATACTTTTCTAGAAGCGGGGAAAAGGGAGCAAGAATTGGAGAAGTCCCCTGCTTAGTAGCCAGCTGATTTCCAATGTGCTGACTATGTAGATCAATATCCTTCCGTTTAACTGATTTTCCAACCTTTGTGGGTTTTAGTTTATGAGGACTGAGGTGTGTCCTTCATCCCAGTCCACGTATGTATCTGTCGGGGGGGTGATGGAGAAAAAGGAAGCAGCTGGGATTTGGTTCAGCCTTCTGTCCCAGTCTGTATAATATGATAGAGGTGACTTGTCTGTTTTATATATGTGGTCTCCACATGATTGGAGGCCAGCAACATGGACCTCAGCACTGAAGCCATGCTGCCATTATCTTCCGCCTGCTTGCTCAGCCAGGTTTGGCATCGTCTGAATCTGAAGACTTCAGGATAGTGAGGCAGGCGATGCTGCTGCGAGGTTTCTATGGAAACAGAAGTGGAAGATGAGAGGCGACTAATAAGAGCTCAACCTAGCCAGCTCCTGGATGGTGATTTTAAAATACGGACTTTTAAAAATAACCCTTTACCTTATTTCCCCCCACCTAATCTTTGTTTCTGAAGAAAGGGATCAGAAAGGCAGTGGGTTGCTAGCAGCAATGAATGAGAGCTCTCTCTCGCCACTTTCATCTGTTGGCTGTCATGCAAGAGCTGTAAGTAGCAGTTTACTAAAACTGGCTGCAGGCTTATAAAGTGTGTAGTAATTGTAATTGTGGACTAGAAGAAAATGTGAAAGGCATTTTAAAGGTATTCTTCCACTGCTATATTAATCCTTTTGAATGCAGCGACTTCAAGGATGGCACGAAGGTGCTTTCTAAACCATGAACTTACACTAGTTACTAACTCTGGCAGAATGTGTGTATATTTTACTGCATGCAAAATACTGTTTGATATGTTGGACCCATGTTGCAAACAGGATCTAGGTCTGTTATTCCTTTTAACCTGTCTCCTTCCTCTTCATCCTTCACAGCATTGTCCCTGCGCTGGCAAGTTCTCATTTTGTAGATCAACAATGCTTCAAGAAAAATTTTGTGAAGTTTTTTCCAAGAAGGATCTTAGAAGAAGGTTACTATGTATCAGTGAAAAAGGGAATTCTTTGTCAATCCTCTGTTTTATTTAGATTGCTTAGTTGTTTTTTTTTTCCCTCAAAGGGTTTAGGAGATGAGAAATTAAGATTGTATCAATTTCTTATATAAAATTGAAAATGGATACAACAGGTCATAGTTGACGTAAAGGCTGAATTTAGTGCATTCAATCTCATGCTGGATAGATTTTTGCTGCTGTTATGCTGATGTGGCTCTTGGATGCTTGTATTAACCTTTAGAATACAGGAACTAGATCAGATTGTGACTCAGCTTCTTAATAAATTTTTAAAAATCTGTTGTGAATTTAAAAAATAAATAGATACACTCAAGAGAGGTGGGAGCTCCACAACTTAGTATTACATGGCAGTTCCCATCCACGCAGATGCTAAACCAGAATGAGGAAACCAGCTATCTAATGTCCTTGTGCATCTGCATGCCTCTCCTCAGACTCATCCTGTCCTTCTGGATAATGCCTTAACGATCCTGAGAAGCCTGGGGCAGAGTTAGTGGGACACTGCCTTCTCTGTTCTGTTGTGTGCACACAGGAATATTCCCACTCTCCATATTTTACCTGGAGTCCGATTTGTTCCCCAGGGCCACTTGTCTATCCAGTGGGTATGCCTGTGACCACATGGTTGTGTGATGTGGATAATGCTGCTGGGAAAAACCTCCAGAGAAATGAAGTGGTGGCAAAGATCAGAAATCAACAGTTTGTGGGAACTGGGAGCTCTGTTGGGTGATCTAGGTAAAGTTCAGTTCCATGGCAAGAAATAAACTCCTGCACTTCATGTCTCAGTTAAGAGGCACTTCCAAAATTAAAAAAAAAAAAAAAAATCTGCTTGTGTGGATAAGGGGGCAGAGAACAAAGTGGCTGGTTAAGTAGAGGGAGAAAAATTACTTTGCTGGAAAAGACCATATGTAAAGGGGGGCATTTAAACTATTTTCTCTGTGCATTTAGCAAACATTTTTTTCTGAAATTTCATATTGGAAATCCAGTTAACTTTAGAAAAAGGTTACCAAAGCTGAAGCTCCACTATAGTGTAAACCGAAGGAATTTTAATTCATCTCTAAATACAAATCACTGGAGGTTGTGTAAGCTTCCATTACACAGACATTTCAATTTTTCTCAATCTTTTTTGGGGAGCAGGGAGAGGAAAGGGAGTAGGGGAAGGAGTAGCTAAGGCTTATTTTAATTAATAGTGATTTAAGTATGAGCAATTTTCAGTATCTTAGTATTTTTACCAGAAAAGAAGAAAGTGGTTACTATCTACTCTGAGTTTTATTTTTCCCTTTGATGTACTCTGCATTCCTCCTGTTGATTATAATGTACTTAATGGTTGTGCTTGCAGACTTGCAGATGTAACACATGCTGATTTGTCCTCCCAGAGGCATGGTAGATTTGACATGCAATTTTTTAAATACTGTATTTGTCGCTGTTAAAAAGCTTCTAAGACTATAAACATCATTAGTTCATAAAAAAAAAGTCCCAAACCCAAACCACATCAATTGCTATAGCTTGCTGTGTTTGTACATATACACAGGTGTAACTGTAGAACCTCCATAAAAATATTGAGTGTTACAATGGTGTAGATACCTTAATATGTAAAAGCACTTTTCAGTAGGTTTTTTGCTGCTGTAAAAGAATCACTCTTCTCATAATCGCTGTCTTCCTCAGCACTGTGCTGACAAGGACTTGTTATTTTGAGTATCTCTTAGAGATGCCAGGATAAAAGTAGGGTTATACTGCTCACAGTATGGAAAGCAGGTTCCTTTCCAGGGACAGTCAATGAAATTTAGTCTTGTGTGAAAGTTCCCCTTGGAATGTGATCAAGGCACTTAAGCACTTATTAATTTTTATAGCAAATCATAGACTTTCCTGGATTGCCTTTTAAATCTTCTGCCAAGTGACAGCAGTGGAAATGCTGCCAGAAGGATTGGTAGACATACCTATCCATTTGTGGAAAATAACTGAGACTGTATGTAAGTCTTGGTGTTTTTAGGGTAGCACCAGTCACCACAGCCTCAGAACATGATTTATTAACATATTATTTTTTTCTTTTCTTCTCCTTCACTAGCCCTGCTGGCATGAGTTAAGCTTAAATAAAATATATTTAATGATGTTTAATAATATTTAGACTAGTCCAGCTGGCATGAGTCACACTAAAGAAAAAAATATAACAGTTTTAACATAATTTGCTCAGATACTAGTGTGATAGGTCCTAACATATCTGTAGAAATGGAATAGTGTTAACTTACAATAATACTATTGCAGGGCACTTTCAGGGTGTGGGGAGCAAATATTAGCATTTTGTCTGAATGTTCTTTTGGAAGAAAGAGTTAGGAAGCAATTTTACAGCCTTGGTTCTGCTTCTGTGTAGGTTTTTTTTTTTAATCCATTCTTATGAGGTTTCCCTCTATTGCTTTACCAATTTCATTGTTCTTCTGGAGTGTTGCCTTCACGCAAGGTAGTGCCTGTGGAGGGAGAAAAAGATAGAGGAAAGGGGGCTTTTAAGTACCTTGAGCTAATATCATTCATCTCTCAAATTATCCCTGTTCTGCAGGGGCCATCTACCCCGTGAGTATATGATAGCCATCCATCAGTATTTGCAACTCTGTAGAGGTTGTTTCAGGCTGAGGTCAGATTTCTACAGCTTTTGTTAAAGAATCACTGATACTACAGGTGGAAAGCAACCTGTTAGAAGGTCTGTTTGTTTTTTATTTTTCCTCCCTATGTGGATTTATCTCTTTAAATGTTTTTTCTATCTTTTAGCTTTAAAGGTTCTCAGAAATGTAGCTTGCAGTGACAGAGAGGACTGTTTCTTAGCTTAACAAATCTCACTAACTGATGGTGTTTTCTACTATTCAGTCTTACTTTTTTCCCTTCTTAATGTCATCTGGTTAAAACTATCCTATCTTCCACATCACACTAAATGATTTATAGAATGTGGTGAAATACAGACCAATGTGTTCCCTTGGCCACTGGTTCAGGCAAAGAAGTTCAGTTAGCATCAGCTCACTCAAATTTAAAGAAATTGCATCTTATTTTTAAACTTTATCATCCTCCATAAATTTCTTTTTCCTCCGTTTTATTCTTTTTGGTCAGGGTAAATGCACTTCATCTCCGAGGAGTTTTTTTTACCACTTCTGAGCAAGTCCCTGATCCTCCAGCTTTCTTGGGACTGTATATAAAGTGGCAGTTTTGGGCAGGTTAAACATATGTTAAAATAAAGGAATCGGGTATCAGGCCAGAGGCTTTCCTGAATGGTTATTTTAATGTTCACAAATATTATGTCTAATTTAGAAACAGCCATTACTAGATATAGCTGTCAGCTAAGGAAGAGAGGTATTGAAAGACTCATGGACCAAAATAACACATCAGAGTTGACTGCTGGAGCAATCATGAGTGTGTTGGCAGGAGTGTGATGGAGAAGAGAGGGAGTTTCTTTGAGGAGAAAATTTACTGCTATGTTCACAACAGGCTGAACAGGTTGAAATAAGATTGAGGAGGGGAAAAGAAATCTTTCTCTCTTATGGTACAATTATTTCAGAGTTGGCTCTCCTTTCACCAGGATGCATGAGGAAAAGGCGACCAGAGAATATCTAGTTAATGTTTCTTCTGTCTGCCTAGGAAAAGCACATTTTAAACCCCTTCCTGGCAGTGTGAAGCTGGGTTGTAGAACTCAGTGCCAGGGGAGGTTAAGGAGGACAAAGGTATAAATGAGTTAAAAATGGAATTAGGGAGGTTCATGGAGGATAGTTTTCATGGTGGCTATAAAGCATAACTGTCCAGATGTAGTCTGCTCATTCAAGTTCTCTTTAAATCTCTGATTTAACAGAAAGTAGTAGGAATATGTCCTGATTTTGTACTCTTAACTACCTGCTCTGAGCCATGGTCAAGAACAGCATTCAGGGTACTGGTGTGATGATTCTTGCAGGTTATGGGCCTTGGATTTTTTTTTTTCTCCAAAAATAGGAGATACTCATTTCAGTGTATATATGTCTGTGGTTTGGTGGGCTTTTTTTAAAGGTTGCACTGAAAATAGATTCTCAAATTATATTATTTAGGCTTCACTCTGACTTGGGTAAGGAGATAATTCACATATGTTCATTAGGTACCTGTAGCGATCAGGGAGATTGGATTCTTTACTAGAGTCTTCCACATTTTGAGCAGCTCTGCAAGTCTTGGGTAGGAATTGAATTACGTATTTATCATTGCACACTTATCTTACAGAATGGATCCAACTGATGTTTCAATTTCATATTTCTAGAAACTGCATGCTGCAGTGTTCTGTACTACTTTTGTGATGGTTTTTGTCCTTAAAATTATATCATAAGCAGCTTCACTGTGAATTTGTTTACATCATTGTGTGTCAGACAAGATGGATTTAATAGATTCTGACTCCCCCTGATAAGGATGATGGTTATTTTTTTTTTCTTTTTAATTTCATACTGGTACAGATAGAAGACTTTGGTTGGATATAATCTACTTAGATTTTGATTTCAGATAATTAGGGAAGAAACAAATACCAGAAATAACTTCTTACACAAAATCTTTTTTTCTGTAGCTTCTTGATAGATGGCAATCTTGGATGTCTTTGGAATCAGTCCATTAAAGCATATTTGGGGCTTACATACCATCTGAAAAAATGTGGTTAGCACATAGTGAATTATACTGTTGAGTTCTTCAGGATTGAAACAAATATTTACAAGTGCATCTTGGTCCATTATCCACTGTTCTTTGATTTTTCTATTCTCTGTTCCTGGAAGGAGAAGTGAGATAAGACTGGGGAGCTAGTGAGGATGTGCTGGGGTGAGTGGGAGAGAGATTAACAGTACTGAAGGCAGATAACTATTTGATTTAATAGTTAAATTAGTTAAAGAGGTTTAAATAGTTAAAGAGGTTTAAAATTCCTACTTGGGTTTTGAAATGTAGTATAGTTAGTAAAGAAAAAATGCTAATGTCATTAACATTTTCATTTATGGATAATTCTGTTTTAAGTTGTCCTTTCCCAAGAGTAGTTTTAATATTGGTGCTATCTAGTCCAGGAGAAGAGAAAGCAAAGACTGCTTTTAGATCGGGGGTTGGGAATCTACTTAAACATGGATCCCTGAAGAGCAGAACCACCTGAGTTCTGTTTAGCTCTACCTTAATTGTGTTGAGATGTTTCAGGAGATAGTTGTTATATGAAATATCATCCATCACTTAGAAATTTATGTGAAATTATTTTAGCCTATGAATCACAAGACTTACCTGAGTTATTAGTTCACAACTTTGAGCTGTGCAAAAGAAAAATTCCATAAATTTTGGGATGAACATTAGTTCTCTTGTTAACTAGCTGAATTATAGTGAAATATATATATATAATTAGTACTATATCTATACAGAATAACAACATTTTGGTAGAATTACCCTGGTTGTATACCTCTTTAGCAGGATATATGCCTTGATGTTGAATGCCTGGAAAATATTTTCTGGTTATATTAAAGAGTACAGAGATACAGATTGTTAAAGTCCAGGGAAACCTGTGTTTTAACATTATTGCAAATCTTGTTGGCATGCAAGTGCATATGATGGCATGTACCTCCTTTGTCTTCTAGAATTCCAGAAACCAATGAACACTGGTTTGAAATTTTGCTGTTCTCATTTGCATTTTATATCTGTTTGCACAGCAAAATTTAAATGACGGAAGCCTACAGATTCATAAGGTGTAAGCTTATATTTCAGATTTGGTTCCTGAAAATATGTCCTTTTCCTGGAAGATCTAAGAGGATGTGCATTGGTCAGAAATAGGCACAAGTTCCCAAGCACCAAAGATCTTAGTATTTCATAGCTCTTCCCAGCTGGATTTCAACCTAATCTGGCACATATATCGTAGTTGACCTCAGACAGAATAATTCAGATGTTTGAACCTCTTAGATGTGTAGCCAAAAGCGAGTTGTCTTGTTGCATGTATTTTTAAACATCTGCAAGCTGAGCTGGGAAGGAGAATGCAAATTCTAGGACTTGAAGATACCTGTGAGGTTATGAAAAATCCCTTTGGGACTGCAGGGAATCCTGGAGCCTATGAACATATGTTTTTTTCCAGGCACACTGTATTTAGAAGTTTAGTATTTGCTTTTAATTTCTAGTAACTCAAGTACAAATAACAATAGAAGTAACCCATCGATAATTTAATTGTAAATGTACAATCTGAGATAATATGTTTTGGTGAACTTTTTAATGCATATTCCATGAGGACTGGAGGAATTGTTTCCTGCAGTTTGTATTTCTGCTATATATTTGGATATAAAAGTAATTTGTTGTTCTTGTATACCAAAAAAGTTTAATGTCGTAGCCTGTTAATCCTAGCAGAATTGTTTCTTTCAAAAGCTCTCTTTTACTCAGGTAGGTACCAATACATAGACAAATGAGATTTCCAATAGACTGCAGGGGAATTCCCATACCTCTTAGTTAGGAATAGGTTTCTCAGCTCATGATCATGCGGGGTTTAGGTGGGGAGTTTTGAGTTAGCACTTTGAAACTATTGCCTAATATAAAGATGTGCTGATTGTTTTAGCTTGATTAAATGTTGCATATATATATATATGTATATAAATGCCCTATCTTCATTATACAGTATTTTTTGTTTGAGATATTCCATTCTCTGATCATGTTTATTTAAAAGAAGTGTGGGGAAGCCTGCATTTCAGCAGGATGTTCTACATTCACCAGTTTACCTTTGAGGAAAAATTGTACCTAAGCATTGATTTTTTAGATATGTATATTGTCTACAACCATGGGTTTGATTCCAAGAAATGATTGTTTGGTCCTTCACCGTTATAAAGCCTATAGCATGAGCTCTATTGATATTTTTTTCTATAGAGGTTGTTCTCCTAAGCACCTATAATTCAGTAATCTCTCGGTTACAAAAACATATCATTGCTCTTTTTGTAATGGTAAGCTCTTACTTTTGGCCAAACTCCTGTTTAGTCCTAGGCCCATAACTTCCACTCACCCTGTTCCAGCAGCCATCCTGAACAAAGTTGCATTTCAGTGGTTGGTGAAAAGACTTGTCTGTGCAGTGTTTCATAAGGTGCTCTCAAATCTTTGAAAAGTTGTAGTCTGTTTTCAGAAACATTGTGAGCATTGATTAAAACAGAAAAGATCTCTTCCAGTAAGGAAATGGATATGTGCCATCATGTTTAAGATGACTTCGCATCATGTGCTGTGACCTGACAACACAAATTCAGTAGGTGCAAAACTTCCCTTAGTCTTGCTTAGTTCCAATCTGTAAGGTCCTTTGCTGTAAAAGCTGTTGTTTTATGAAAGTGAAGGCAACAAACTACACAGGCCCCCGCAAGTTTGTGAGTTCATTAGGCATCCCCATACAGAATCTGTTGCTAGTGTGCATCCACAGCTGAGACTAAACATGCTGTAATCTCTCCACAGCAATCCCTTTTCTTCTGAAAATCTTGTTTTTTAAAAATGGACAAATATGTTAGTCTGGGAAAATAAGTTTTCTTGGCTTTGACTTTTAGCAGGAGAATGGAGTGGGTTGCTCAAGGAAGTAGTAGAAATTGCCACATATGTTTCCTATAATACTGGGGTCATATTTGCCTCCTCATCTTCAGTAATGAGGTATGCAGGAGCTGCTTCTGTGAATAGTCCCCTCACTGAACTTATTTGACTAGACAATATCTAATATCCTGGCAGTGATAACTGAGCATGGTATCTTTTGCAGTCAGTGAAGGTGAGGAGCTGTGGTTATGATCTTTTTCCCATCTGTGCCATGGAAGTTAGCTGTCTTTACTCCCATGTGCCTCAGTAAAATGCTGGCCTTCAGCTTTGGAAGCTTGAGATGGAGAAAAAGGAGAGGAATAACTAAGCTCCATTCCATAAAGCAAAATATCCAGCAACAAGATCCAGATGGGAACTCAAGTGTATTTCTGAGTACTACAGTCATCATATTTAGGAGCAATGATTTGGTACATCAGCAACCAAGAGTAGGAAATGGCCTTAGCTGGTGTAATATCAGTTGAGGACAATAGACTCTAGTAATTTTCTGACTGTATACATTATAACAGGTTGGCATACAAATACCTGATTCAGAAGAAATGTGTTAGAACTGCACCCTTATATACTCAAATATCTTCTAACATATATATGAGTCTTTTCAAATCTTGGTTTGAAAGGTGCCAATGACTTAGAGGGATATATATTGTCTGGGAAAATGAAGCTCCTCTGAGACTGGCAGTTTTGTGATGTTGAGCTGAGAAACAGCTGCCTGAGCAGTGTTTCAGGAGAATGGAAACAAGTAGTGAGATCTGCTGTAGCTTGTTTGCAGAGAACAATAGTGTGTTGTGGTTTTCTGGGATTTTCTTCCCTCATAATTGTGACACTTTTGATTAAGTCTGAAGTTTTTGGCAGTGTCTCGTCATGAGGTAGACTGAAGTGTAGAGTCTGTTGAAGACCTAGTTCAGCTATAAAGTGAAGAAAACCTTCATTTATAATAAGCTTGAAAGGAAACCCTGTTCTTGGGAAAAAAATTAGTCGGGGCTATCAAGTCAAGCTTTCATGTGAGTCTAAGTGTATTTGGCAGGATGGCTGTTCTTGTGGGTTTATTTCTGTTGTGCCTTAACACCAGGCTTGTCACAAAGCAACTCCAACTGTGTCATTTCAAACTAGGATGTCACCTATATTGTGGAAAACAACCTTTATACTTTCTATTTCTCAGGATTTGCTGACAGAGCAGCAAAGTTGCCAGAAATCATATTTATCTCACCTTGTGCTTTCACTCTGCAGATGCTGGGGGCTCACATTGCCGACCCTTGGCAGTGAGCCTGTGCTGAGCAGCGGGGCTGCGGAAAGCCTCTTCCCCCTGTTCTGGGTAAGCCCAGCGCTGACTGCAGCAAAACCCACTGGAGTAACACAGGTGTGTGAAAAATGTTGGGAACATAGCTCCTTATTGATTTTACATTAATGTTTGACATGTAGAGTGGGGATAATATTCCAGTGGCAATTACCCTCAAGACATGCGCCATTATACAAAATAAATGTCAGCGCTTGCCCTCCATAGCACATGCAGCCTTCTAACTCACAGTTAATCTGAAGATTTTGAAATTTTAGGTTGTCCACTCCTCTCTCCTGGCAGAGCACACTTAATTAGTGTGTCCTGAAATAATTATCAAAAAAATAACATCAAGGATTTTTTCTGCTCCTTGTTGCTGTTCTTGGGAGTCTTAGAGCAAGAATAAATGTTCAGGCTATACAAGAAGGATGAATGTTTAGGTCTGATCCATCCTGCTCTCTCCTGCTCTCTGCTGCACCTTTCCATATCTTCCTCAGCCTTTCTGATGGCGTCTTAGTAAAAGTCTAGTTTCAGATAGTCAGTACTGGAGAGCACACAGCACACAGAGAGAATGTTGATGTCGAGCATAGATTAATTTCTGATAAATCACAAGTCAGTGACTGGTAAAAGTCAAGTTCTGATAAAACGTGAGTCAGGCCTCATATTTGGAGATTTTTTTTTTTTAACAATCCCGATATTTTTCTTGGATTTTGATTTCTAGGCTATTACGATTGCGCTCAGGTGCAGGCTTAAGCTTTTGCAATTTTATTATCACTGAAAGGTGCATGCTTCATAGCGAGACACTGAAATCCACTCTTCTTTAGGTCAAACAAAGGTGCACAAAAAGTGAAAAAAAGACTTCTGCATTCTACTCTGTCAGAGTATAAAGGCCGATGGTGTAGGAACACTCAGATTTGCAGAGAAAAGTTGTGTTCATTTTGTTTTAGTCCTCTGATGAGAATGACAACTGTAAACATCACTGTGGAGAACACTGTCCACTGACATGTGGAGAGAAACATCGAATTAACGTATTTTATTGCCTGAGAAATAATTTGAATAATGGGAAATAATTTGATTGTCAGTATTCTGAACCGGAAGACAGGACTGGAAAAGTCCAGGGTATGAGCTTTCTACGATGACTGAAATCACCCAGACTGGCAAGAGCTGTGCATCTAATTGCTGTAAATTTTCTGGAGCCGTCTGTTCCTTTCAGTTGTCTTTAATTTCTTATAGACCAAAAAAAATTAAAATGTGTAAATTATCATGTTGGTAGGTTTCAGGAAAGGAAACATAATATTTTCATTAAAAAACCCATGTTCTTAGAACAAATTAATTTCCTTTTTTGGGGAAAGGATCGTGTACTTATCACTTTCAGTTTCCTCTGTGAGTTAAGAGAACAAAAAAAATGATCTTGGACTATGATGGTGTATTGCCCGTTTTAACATTAAAGGAGTTACTTAATCCAGTCACTCTAAAGTAGTAAGAAGCAGTAGAGATACCAAATGAGCTGCTTAAAAGAAATTAATTATTTTTAGACAGCACAGAAACACTGAGTTGGTTGCTTAAACTTAAACAGGAGTTACCTCATGGTCTCTTTCCCAAGTTTTGGGCAGGTAATATATTCAAGGAACAACAATTAAAGAACAAAGCATAAGCTTCAAATATCTCTTCTCCTTATATTCTTTTTGAATTACTGTACAATAAATTATGTGACTCCTGTTGCTCCTTTAATGACTACCTACTTTTCTTGCTGTATTTTCTTGCATAGGATCACAGGATGGCTACACAGCTACATCACTGATATCAGTAATGAACTAGATAATGTTAGATTTCTATACTGAAATATCTCCACAGTATGTAAAAATAAGGGAAAAAAAGATTATGCTTTTCATGCTTGAAGAAATATAACACTGATTAGAAACTAGGTTGTTAAAATTAAGGCAGTCAAGAGGTAACTTGAAAGTGTGCTGGCTTTTCATATTTTAGTTTTAAAATGGTACCAAAATACATTCCACAAAAAGCTGAATAAAATTATGACTTTTGACTGTGTACCATTTTCAGTGTTCTTTGATTCACAAGTATTTTCATTTCTTCCCTAGTAATCTGCCAAGTCTAGAAAAATAAATTTTATTATTCACAGTAAGTTACTGTACATGTTTTTAACTGGATATTACACTAAAAGTAGTATTTCTTTTCTTACTGGGAATATGCTTTCCAAGCATAAGTGTAAATGGTATACTAAGTTAATTGAACAATATTTTTATATTACTTACCCTGTTGAGCACAAGGCTTTTTTTCAACAAGATAGAAAATGTATTTCAACTTTCAGTTAGACAGAAAGAGTCTTATTCAATTTTTATTTAGTTACACTCTTTAATTCAAATGTTTTCTAAGAAAAAAAATGAGGAATATATATTTTTTTTTTCACCAAGGAAAATAATACTGAGAACAGCAGAAACTGTTTATCTGGAGTATAAAACCTTTATCTGCTCTTAGGAGATGCAAATCCCATTCGTTTTATTGCATCAACAAAGTTCTCTCCTCATGTAGTGGATTATAGTTTGCTTATGGCTTCCGGTACAGAAAATTTATTTTGAGATGCAGTTTAGGCAGTAAGCCTGTAATAGTTTATTATGTTGTAAATTTCCGTTGCTTGTTCCTATTGTACAGGTAATGACTTTGGGGGTGGAGAGTGAAATGAAATTCCCCATTGCGTAGATAAACACCCATTTATTACTGCTTCTCTGGGTGCCAAATTATAGACTAGTTGATAGTGAGAACCTCTATCAGTTTTTAGCCTTTGACTCTAGATGAGTGAGGCAATCACATGACTCATATCTCCTCCAAAGAAAAAGCTCCTCTTCAGAAAGAGTGGTTGAAAGACTGTTGCTACATTATTAATAAAAAACAGAGGCAACGCAGAATCCCTGATGTCTCAGAATTATGAGGTGAGAGTTTGAATTGCCCCATAGGAAACAGTTTTATTTTATTTATTTTCTTCCAACAAGTTTTGCATTTCCTTTGTTGCCACAGGCAGCTGTAATGCTTTCAAGTATAGAGTACAAAATGCAAATCGCAACTCTACAGTTGATAAGTGGTTGGCAATGTTTAGTGCCACAGAATGGCAAACCTGCTTGGAATGTATTATCTCATGCATACATTTCTATTTTGTAGTACATCTGCTTAGGCTTCCTGGGTCACTGACTACTAAGGAGCAATGTGTAGGGATGCTCATGCTCTGCTAAGGTCATAGAGCTGGCAGTATGGTATGGTAAAATACTTAGGGTGAGCAACAAAAGAGAATAGTATTGCTTCAGTGACAAAAAAATCACTGTTGCTAGTCACTAGTGATAGACTTTGAATTGGTGAAGGGTATCTAGTCAGAGGCTCGCTGTTTCATTAACGATGGATGACACCATTCACTGATGTCATTTAAAGTTAACACTTACTAAGGAATCACCTATGCTTAACACGTAATTTCATCACTTTTATTTTGATGATTTAGATTCAGTACTCCAGCAGCCCTGTCCTGGGGACACTGGCTAGCAAATTCGGCTGGTAATGTTTAACAAGCATCAGGGGAATGATGACAACTAACCCTGAGATATGAGGAGCAAGGGAATCCCTTTGATCTAGTACATCCCTATTGCTTACAGCTCACTGTCACTGCCACCTCTTTCAAAAGGAACCAGTTATCTTCATAATATATTGCACTTCCTTATATTTCTTGCTTAATGGAATTAACTTTGTTCAGGTGTATGAACACATGATGTTTATTTTTGTGTCCTCTGTTTTTAAATAGCAACTGCGAATAGTTTTATGTGAAGTATCTATCAACCTACTAGTACTTAGCTAATGAAACAATACAGTTTAGAAACAATATGCATTGGGTAGGTGACATAGTGATGCAAGTGTAAGTCACACCACAAAACAGAGTGCAAAATTTAAATTAAGGAGGTTTGGGTTTGTTTGTTTGTTTTTTTTTTTGTTCAAGTGATTTTAAGTTAGGTAGATATTTGCTTTTATTGCCCATTCAACAGTTTTCTTAGTAAAAACTACTGAGGGACAGTTTTAGTTTAAAAACAGTACCACTCAGCAAGTGTTAAGTGTAGTAGGCAAGTGCCATTTGTGTATGTTGGCAGTGAAGAGGATAACGCTGTGGAAGTTAACAGTGTGTTTACAGTTGCATATAATACTTTAGTTGATCCATGCCTTTCACGCAAGTCTAAAGAAAATCAACCAGGAGGATCAACATTCTAGAAAACTTTCACAAAACCCACAGTTTGAAGGAATTAGTCTATTGAAGGAAAGATTTAAGATTTAGATTCAAATACATGAAAGGTTGCTGCAAAGAGGAAAGTAATAAACTGTCCTCTTTGTCTATGGGGAACAGGACAAGAATAATAATGCACTTAAATTGTAGTGAGGGAGATTTAAATTAGGGAAACTTTTGTAAATGTAAGGTTAGTGAAGGACAGTAGTTGATTGACTGGAGGTGCTGCAGCATCCCTATTTGGAGATTTTGGGAATGAGTTAGGCAAACACCTGTCAGCGGCAAGTTAGTGATCCTGTCTGGGAGTAGAGGGGTGGGTGAGATGGCCTCCTGACACCCCTACCCACCCTACCTAGCCCAGGTCCAGTTTTATGCTCTGCTTGGGAACTAGTGAGGTTAGAAACTCTGAAATGAAAGTTTCTTTACCCTAAACTGTTTTATGATTGTATGTCTTATTTTCCTCTTGTTAGGGTATAAGATAAAGCTTTTAATATGCTTTTCATCAGCAAAAGAATAGTCAAATCCAAATGAGATTGAAAATGCAGCTTATCTTTTTAATACTATTAAAACCCTGGTTTTGTATTAGTTGGCAGTGTTCTTTGTTCATATATTGTGAATGAAGCCTTTTTCTAATAATTTGAAACAAAATTTGCATATTGTCATTGGGTAAAACTGAACCTCAGAAATTTATGGCTTAAGTTCCATTTTCATTTAAGGAAGGTTTGATTTTATTAATTAAAACGGGGGTTGCAAAATGCCCTTCTGTTTTTTTGGCTGTAGGCGCATAACAAAAATCC
>VZTV01031095.1:0-30419 GCA_013400875.1 Anhinga rufa
CTCAGCCTGTCCTCATAGGAGGGAAAAAGAGGAATATTGTTAGCTTGACTATCAAACTCTGGCAGTGAGCCAACTGCAAGGGAAAAATCTGTGCCATTTCTAGCTGAAAGTGAATTAGAAGTAAGAGTTATAAATCCTCCAGTGACGCATATGATTCATATACCCCTGAATGATCCTATGCTATTAGTCACCTCACCCAATCGGATATTTGCAGGTGTTTATGCTTGATTTATTCCTTCCTTCCATCTAAAATACTGATACCTCAGGCATGGTAAAAACTGCAAGGAAAACCAAAAGCCTTCCCCCTTGGGATGTAACCAGGAGTACCATGCATGATGAAACACAAAAAACCCATTAGGCTCTGATTAAAGTAAACAGGTAATGAGGGATGCTTCCACAACGGAATCTATGCTACAGATTCACTTGAGGCTGGAAAGCAAACTAAGCTGGAGCTCACTGATGGCTAAAGCCAGCCCAAGCAAAGGTGTCGGGGGCACAGGAACATTTCCGCTCGCAGGAACATGGGTCCCCCTAGATGAGGGCTTAACAGCCTGTTTCTCCTCTCTGTTAACTGGCAGTCGGCGTGCCACAGACCCAGCATGACCCCAAGTTTAACCGCCTGTATTATGGCAGCGTCAGTCTTGGCACAGGCCACCCCTGCCCAATAGTGTTTATCATCAATGGGCAAGGGAAAAAGGCAGCTGATGGGAGTGAAAAGGCAGACAATCCCGTGTCAGTATGACAAGCGGTGGTCCAACTGGGCTGTCTGCCTAGCTTTTGGGGAAAGAAAAATAAGGAAGATTTTTTTAAAGAGCAGTAGAGATGTGTTTTATGAAAACATAATTATCAAGTGCAAGACTGGGGGGATGGAGAGAAAGCGGCAAGAGTGTAAGTGCTTCCTAATCTCCATCCTAATCTCTAAACTTGAAACCAAGCGCTCTTGCTCTTGAAAGAGAGCGTCACTTCAGCTTTCTTCAGAAGATGCAGATTCTAAAGCCCAAGGCAGGCACCTCTTGCAGTCCAGCGATCCCTCTTCTGTGTTGCACAATAGCTGTTTCCTCAGATCTCCACACAACATTATGTATTAGAAGCCTCAGGAAAAGCTTTCCATAGATAATGTTGTCCAGGGTATCTGCTGGAAGAAAGGTACCCGACATCCTCTTCACAGATTACGCGCAATAGCTCAGCCTGCAGATGCACAAGCCACGTACCATTGGGACCTACACGGACCATGGTCCACTTACCCAGGGCAAACGTTTTAGGTCTTGGTTCAACCAACAGGTTCTACGAACACTTACACACAGCACAGTTTATCTATTCCAGTGGAAACGTGGAGATCTTAACAGATCCGAGCGCTCAACACTGAGCGTTCTTTTCCGTAAGTCTTCTAGATTAAGCAACGTCAGTAGAAAGAAGAAAATGTGCACCCATATTATAAAGAAAAAGGTTATATTGGGCAAGTTACATTCAGTCCAAAGGGATAGCGCTGAATCAGTTTGTATATCAAGCGTAATTAAAAAGCAGGTAACATTTTAAAATCAGCCTGTTCCAAGCATTGAGGAAAACTGTACGAATTCTTCAGTGCCCGAAACAGTGGAGTAGATAACCCTGTAAGTATTTCCTTGGTACACTTATAGTTTGCTTTAAAAATAAGAGATTTCACATAAGATTGTTTAGCTACATCTGAGCATTTATGATGGGCTTTTTGCAACAGCACTCAAGGTAACAGTACGCATGTTCCCAAACTCCAACAGGCTGAGGGTCAGAGAATGCTAATGCCAATTGTGATGCAAAATGAACACCTAACTGCCTTGCCTTTAATTGATTAAAGGAGGAGAATTAGTTTTATCCCCAAATTCACAATATGCAGCTACAGGCAAGACTGGGAGGCGGAGGGGGAAGTTCCCAGGAGCCCTTCTTTCTGAATACCTACTGAAACACCGGGGGCACCGAACACTTAAAAATGAGATCCTAAGACACGGAACAAGGCTGTAAGTGTGACCATCAGGCAAATGCATTAGATGCACCCACTGTGTCAAAAGGCAATCTCTTGAAATCCTCATCAAGCAAAGAGGAAAATTGGATTTCAGATGAATATAAGTGTCAAATGTTAATGATCGTCATGCGACCTATTATTTGACATTGTCCTTGCTTGGAACAACTTCATCATTTACTTCAAATACTATTTATTAGCCTGAGCAGCGCTTGCAGAAACCAGAGTTTGGTAGTGCCTACAGTCCATCAAAACACTGGTTTTCCACTGAGGTCCTACTTGCTATTCAGCACATAGGGCTCCACTTGCAGGGGTTCCAGCTGAGCACAGATCTCTGACCTGAAACCATCAGTCTGTCATGGTTTGTTGGACAGATGCTTTGGGCCAAGTCTGGTGAATGGAAAACGCGTTTTCTCTATCCCAGCATCAGGAAGGCAAAACAAAGCAAGACTTAATCTGAAAGCAGAATCTGTAATTCACTCCAAGCACAGCAAAACCAAGAGTTTTGCTCTTTGCAACCACTGCACCTTTGCTTTTCAGCCAGGACATTTAATCTGCTTTTTAAGTACTGGTCATCCTTACGGTCCAGAACTGAGGTGCCTTTGCTAGCGAAGTGTATAGAGCATATCCACCTGAAGGGCATCCTAAGGCGTGAGTCTTCTAAAGGGAGGGAGAAAAAGAAACATCTTTCTAGGTCAACTTCTGCACAAGAATACAACAGGAAGGAGGGAGCATTGTTTAACCCGAGGGGAAGGTGGCAAGTCACAGCACTAGCAGCAAGATGCTGCTGCTTCTCTGTCCTCCAGAGCCTACTGAGCTTAGACTGGCATTGCCACGTGAACCGGAGCTTTTATTTATTTTTCAAGTCATCACGCAGGGGACTTATGACATTATTTCATAGCAAAAATGCCAGTAAGGTCAAGACATTATCACTCCTGACCAGAAAGGAATGTCCGCAGGGAGAAAGGTCTACTCAGAACAGCCAGTTACCATGAGTTTAATTTGAATCAGGAAGCACAGGTAAGACCTTCAGTATCCGTAGCCCAGTTAAGCGCTCTAATCACTAGGTTCTTGACTGCGCGAAGGGGGATTTTGACTTTGGCAGAGGCTGGGAAGGTGGAGTCAACTTCAAGCCATTCTGAGCTGTCACCACTAGAATTACGGAACACAACAGGTAGCCCGCCACAGCGTCCTGCGTGACAGCAGCTGCATTTACACATTGAAATGTTCAGGCAACATTCACAGAGAGAGGTACTTTGGGTTGGAAAAAGCTGTTTCACATCACGCACTAATTCATTTATGGCAGCAGTAGTTATGTGAAAATATATTAACAGAATAAAGCCTCTGCAATTTTTTGTAAAAAGCCCAGTAGTCTTCCTAGGCACTAATGAAACGTGACAGCTTTTCCAGAACAAAACTTTGCAAAATTAAAAGCTTTCTGCAATGGAACAAAGAAGTTTTTACATGCCTGTCCACAAACTCTGCGCTTTTTGAGGAATTTCAGGCTGCTGGCAAGCACTTAGAGAGGCTATCGGGCACACAAAAACCTAGGATTTCCTCTCTTATCTGACTTCCCCTGTCCAAAGGAAGAGAGGACAAGAACAAATTAGAATAATAGGCTAAATATATGACTTTCACCGAAGGCTAATATCCAATTGCCGTATCTAGTTCTTTTTGCTTTAGCCCTCTGGTTTAACCAAACACGACAGTAAAAGGAAACCTGATAGGGAGTTGTGATCACAGAAGGGTGATTTTAAAAATTATTTTTATTTTTTAAAATAGAAATGGAGGAAAAACTCAGTAACTTCTTTTAGGGATGAAAAGCTTCTTTTTGAATCCCAGATTATCTTACTACTCACAGATCACTGACTTTTTTATTAGTTCTGCAATACCAACTGATGGGGCAGAAGGGGAAAGCAGCATTCATGGGTCCTATTTCAAGTTCTGCCACTGATTTGCTTTTATGACTTTAAATAATTAATTCTATTTCTTTCTGTATCTCAAGTTTCTTCTTGTACAAGGTAGATAGAAGCCAGTATTGCCTACATTACAAAGGTGCCAGGAAAATAAATTCATTTTTAAGGTGCTGTACGGACCTGGGAGAGATAGTTATGAACTTCAGAAAAATCATTCACTCTGAATGACAGTATCTTAACATCTTTACAATGGTAAATGATGCGCTTCTGAAGCATTATCAGTTTCATTAACATTTAGAACGTACCAAATCAGAGTGTTGGGGTTTTTTTCTGGCTTGCTGGGTAAGAAGCTTCTTCACTTACATGACAGCTCTTGTTTTAACAGGAAAACTGCATTAGATCGCTACAGCCTTGAGAAAGCAGGCTTCACCCACATCCTCAATGCGGCCCACGGTCAGCGGAACGTGGACACAGGACCAGGGTATTACCATGACATGACTGTGGAGTACCATGGAGTGGAAGCAGATGATCTCCCCACTTTCAAGCTCAGCCAGTTCTTTTATTCAGCTTCTAAATTCATTGACAATGCACTTCAGGATGAAAGAAGTAAGGAGGATGCTGAAAATGGTTAAAAACAGTGTAGTATTTACTTTATCTCATTATAAGCATAGTTCCACAGCATGCAACTTTGTGGGAATGAACCAAGTCCAATACAGTTTAACAGAGAATATAAAGCTAGTAGCAGGGAACTAGTTTAAGAGAAGGTAGCGATGTAGCTAGGGCCTTTCTCACAGCAGAGCCAGCGCCAGCCCAAAAGCCCCTTACCAAGCACTCTGAAAGTCCACATCACAGCTTGCACTAAGGTCTCCTTCATAAACACATCGGAGACAATCAGACATTGCATAGGTCGCATGAATTCGCTGTCTTTCCCTCAAATTAGTCCCTATTAAGAAAGGTTTAATGAATATTGGTTGCACAGAGGCGAGAGCGGAACATGAGCACTCTGCAGAGGCTCCATGCTGTCACTCCACAGCTTCACGCTCTGCAGCATTAGATTCACTCTACAAATAGAAAAACCACCTTCCTACCTGGCCGTCATATCTACCCCAAGCTGTAACAGATTTATCTCTCTGCCATATTCCAAGCAGCAGGGGAGCAAAACAACTCTGACAGCAGAGATCTAGAAACATTTCATTAAAGCCTTCGTAATTTCTCAGCTTGATTACTACAATTCATTACTTGCTGACCTCCAGCGGTGTTCTATCAGAAAGCTCTCCACTGATGTGAAGTGCTACAGCCTAGGCCTCATACTGGCTTTCAATATTACTCCTACTCCTTCCCCCCACATGCTTTTTTTTTTTTAAATCTCTACAGGATATTTTACCAGAAACCAGCTGAGAAGACTTTCCTGCTGACCTACAAAGACCTTAATATAAGAGGGTCACATATCAAGTTTCCAGCCTCGTGTCAGCTTCTGTTCTTGGCTGTTCAGCTCAGCTGTAGCCAGCTACTACCCGGCTTGCCCCCAGTAGCCAGGCAGGTCTTTACAATTTTGCCCTTTCAGCAAGCACAGTCTACAGCAACAGTTCCTTCCCTTGTTCGGGAGAAAGTCTTGAAAGCAGTTCAGTTTTAGAAATCAAAGTCCTAATAGCAGGAGAACCTGCTTCAGGAGCTTACTTGCTTGTGAAGAAAGGTAGCTGGCATTTCAACAAAGCACGTCTGAAGCAGTGCCTTGGGGACGGAGTGGATAACTAACAGGCATCTGTGTCTAGCCATGGCTGGAGGCCAGAGGTCAGTATCAGACTGGAGAAGCTGAAATAAGAAATGCAGACTTCCCCACTCCCATCACCCTCCCGTTCCTCTAACACCTTTGTCTGCTGCATGGAAGTCAGGAATCAAGCCCAAGGGAAGCAGCGAAGGCTAGAAAACAAACCTGCATCCCAATAAATACTGAGGCAGGGAGGAATGGGATGGGGGGGGAGTATCAACCTTTTTTGTTTCAAAACCACATCAAAGCCCATGAAGTTCTGAGATGGTATCAAGCACCAGCCCAGCACTGAAACACAGGATCAAATCAAAGAGCGACTGCATGAACTTATACAAAACAAAACCCACATCTGCACTTAAGTAGATACTATCAACAGCAATCATTTCTGTAGCCGTGCGCTGCCTGCCACGTTCACGTGGTTCTTAAACAAGATAGCTAGGATCTTCTCTGATGGGGACCAATAAAATAAAGAATTACTCTAACACTCATGAAGAAGAGGAGCAAGCTCTTAACTTTCTTGTGAGGGAAAAGTACCCTAAATGTACATCTCCTATCCCAGCCAAACATATTCATTAAGGCACATATGCTTGGCCCACGAAGAGACTGAGGTTGAACGCACGACAGTAGCTTTCCAATAGACGGTGACAGAACAGAATGACTCCAGAAGCTAGGCTAGACTGACGTCTCTTACGCTTACAGGAGAAAAGACTAGAGGCAACTAACTAGCAGTCTGCTCCAACAACACAAATGCATTATTTGTGAACGCATATGTAGCGCGGAAAGGTGCTATGTATTTCAAGTGCCTCATGAAAGGAATATTTGCGAGCATCTTCCTGACTGACAAATAGCATCCAGATTCCTAGACAGGATTTTATAGTAAGCAACCAAGGACTTCTGTCCCGTGGTAGTAACATGGGACTCGAGCATCTGGTGCTAGATACTTCTGGTCAGTAACACCATTACACTCATCTGCTACTTTGCATTGGAATTGAGCAAATGCAAAGAGAGGGAAAAGGGGGTAAAGAAAAAAAAGTTTCAACCGTGTGACCGAAATGTATGTATTAATGAATCTGCCTTGTCTGGGGTGTGACCTTCAGCCAGCCAAGTGATCAGATCCATCGAATAGATGTCTTCATACAATGCCTTCTGCTGGGAAGCTGCTCAAGAGTCAGTGTTTTAGAACAAGTTGTCAGGCAAATGAAGAAGCTTCTCTTTCTGCAACAGGCCAGAAACTTTGGCAATTTGGTTGCTGCCAAAACAGTCCTAATGCAGTAATTCTGACTTAACCTTCAAAACTTTTGTGATGGTGAAGAAACTCCCTGATCAGAGCAGTATTTGCAGGCTTTAACCATGGGCAGATGGACTTAAGAACAGTAAAGGTAGCTCAGTTATAAGTTTTAGAAGCAGACTTGAACTGTTCACGATTATTCATGCTATCATTCAGCTGTGCATGAAGGCTTCCCAAAACATGCAGTTCAGACCGTAGGGTAGCTTAGGATTTATACCAGCGAGGCCTGATTAACTTGAAAGGAAGACATTATTTTAGGAGGTTTTAAAGTTCCCTTCTATGCTACAGATGTAGTACTCATTCCCTTGGTGTCTTAGTTCCTCAGAATGTAAAGTAGAGGGGAATAGCGTTTTCTTTTCATGTGAAGATGTCATGGGAAAAGATACACCAAAGACTGAGATGATAAAAGCAAAGTGAGAACACGAGACCAATACAAAGACCCAAGGCAGCTGACCAAAGACACCTCAACATGCATCACTCCATCTGGCTCTGGACGGGGAGTGCTGCATCTAGGCAGGCTTTCAAGAAACACAAGCCCAAGTCAAGCGACCAAAATAGCCGAGGGACCTGTCACCCCCCAGCAGACCTCGGGCTCTGTGCACTCACATTTTACATTCAGCCACACCTCGAAGGATGTCAGCGGTCAGTCGAACACTGCAGGAGCAGACCCCCTCCTGGGGAAAGAGGGTTTGGATTGGTCCTTATGTCAGAACTGAAGGGACTACAGAACAGTACAGACGGGAAACGGCCCTGCGTTTTGCTGCGACAGGCAGTCAGGTCTTGAATATTCACACAGAGGGAAGGACAGACTTCATTTTCCTACAACCAGGAGGCATTTCAGAAAATTGTACAGCCATTTTTTTGCTTTTGTTAACGCAATAAAATAACTGTATGTTTTCCCCTGGATCCCCTGCATTTGCCACCCACATAAAGCAAAGCCTTCCTTGTCCTCTCATGTATTTTACCACCTCAACAGCAACCCATTTACAAGGTGGGAAGCTCTAAAGTGAAGCATGAAGGGCTGAACACACGAGAGTTTTCATCCGTTTCAAATATTTGCAGTAATAATAGAAGGGATTATCATTTTCCAGGAGAGGAAGAGGCACTTTTAGTTATCAGAGAGACTGGAATTTTGCCAAGATGCCTCTAAGACTATCTGCTGGGATTAGGATGCAGACTGTAACCATTAATCCTCTAGTGTTGGCAGTTCTCGATGCATCCGTTACACAGCAATGCTACTTGTGCCAAGCCATCCTCTTTGTGCCTGGAAGCAAAGGAGTTAATCAGCAGGAGTCGTGGCTTTGCACCCAACACTTCTCACTAGGCATAGCTAACAGAGATAAACTATTATTGGCCCCGATATGACTTTTTTTTTTCCCCTGTGGCAATTCAGCTTAGCAGGGTGTTACAGAGAGTGCTCCCAATCTACTTCCTTCAGCAGTTCAACCCTTTGTGAGACCCCCTCAAGGGCTTTGAATCATTTTTGGAAATCTTCTGAAGTGTTTCAAAACCTGTCAATCGGACCTGAACGCACTTACTGTTCCCTTCCTCCACCTCCCCCAGACACAGCAAACGGGGAAGGTTCCACTCCGGCGTACACCCTCGCTAGTACCTGAAGCCAAGGACTCCCTGCCTCTGAAGTCCAAAGTTAAGCCAAGCAATGTCACAAAGCTAAATCTTGCGGCACATTTATTCAGAAACGAACACTACTAGCAGAGACTCTGCATTCGCAGTACGCGAGACGGGCCACGACTGCAAGATGATCGTAGGGAACAGAGGTGGTGTGTGGGGGGAAACGCTGCTTTCATTCAACATGACAGGGTACGGGTGACGAGCCAGAGATTTCTAAAGAAGCTTTTCTACAGTTCCAGAGGTGGTTTCTTTCTATCCCCCTGGGTTATATGCCTGTTAACTTCTATGGCCCTTCTTATCCTCTGTCCTCAGGAAAAAAACCACCGAGCCTTAAAAAGCCTTGTTAGCTACATTTTACAAATGGAGTATTTGAGCATAAAGTGATGCAATCTAGATCTTGAAGGACACCATCATCAGAACAACAAAAACCAAGTCAGGTTAGCTTGTGTAGCTGGTGGAACTGAGAAAGGCACCTCCGTACATCCCATCTATCCTCACGGAAGGGCGTTTCGATAGCACACCAGACCCTCCCACGCCCCCGTGCTTTGGTCATTATGCCCCCACACAGAATTGCATACACGGCTGGTGAGGCACGCGAGATCAGACTGCAGCAGGGCTTGCTATGCTACTTAACGCCACGGTGCAGCCCCCAGGCCTTCTCTGCTGCCTTTGCTCACAAATGAATTCAAAGATACCTGGTTTAGGATTAAACGGGTCATCTCCAACGTAGGCGGTGTTCAGTTACTAGAGTAAGACTTACAGCTTCAGTTTCCCCACCTGTAAAAGATAGGCCTTACAAACTGCCCAACCTTCACTGTCAAAAGAAGAAATTAATTACCCAGTGTGACCTCTGCACCGCCTCTCTCTGTTTCCACAGACAAGGTTCTGGTTCACTGTGCTATGGGTCGCAGCCGGTCCGCCACACTGGTCTTGGCTTACCTGATGATTTACAAGAACATGACGGTGGTGGATGCCATTGAGCAAGTATCAAGACACCGATGCATCTTGCCAAACCGGGGCTTCCTGAAGCAGCTGCGAGAACTGGACATAGCGCTGGCGCTGCAGAGGAGGAACACCAAAAACAGCCTACCGCCCGACGAGGACAAGAACAGCGCCACGATCTAGTGTTGGTTCCTGGCAGGGCTGTGCTACTGGGAAAGAAACGCCGTAAGGGGGGTTGGGGAGGGGGAGAGGGTGTAGTTAATTACACAGTCACAAGGATCATTTGTTGTTTGGAAGGAAAAACAGTCATTTCAAATGCTGTCGAGATGAGAAAGAAGGGAAGCCAAATTTAAAGCCCACCATCTTAGAATGTTCCAGCCTTAGCAGAATTCTTTGTGACATCAACAAATAAATTTTATCCTCTGTAAAAAAAGCTTTTATGCACAAAAGCCAGCACAACTTAAAGAAAACCTTCTTCTAGCTGAGTACCCCCAAAATCCTGATCCTAACCCAAGCACATGGCCTTCAAAAGAGCAGAGCTAGGCATTCCTGAAGAAGTTTTGCAGCAAAAGTACCGAGATGGCAGCAGCACAGATGAATTGTTAAGTTTAGTCCCAGAGTCCTGAAGGATTTCACAGGAGTTTGCCTTTTTGGGCTGTTTCCTGGCATCTCCATTTCTTCTTTCACAGCAATAATCTAGGGCAGCACAGCGTTCAGAAAGCCTCCAGATGAGGACCAGCTACCCAGTCTTCACAGTGGACTTTGCAGCAGACCGTGCAAACTAGGCACAAAGCAAGACCCTCAGGAAGCTCATGTGCATAGGCAGATACAACGGACAATTCAAGGAGACACATACATAGGACATTTTAGCAGTTTCAGTTTTAACTTGTTTTTCCTAAATGCTTCAACTGCCTGAAATCTAAAGTCCTATACATACGTATCCAAGACAATTTACTAGTCCACACACACACACAGGACTAAGTTATGTGTTGTGACTTGTTTTCCTGCGCTTGGGAAAACTAACGGCTAGAAAAATAGGCTGTCCTTTACACTGCTAAGAGGAGGTTCAACACTGAACTTGTGCAGCCCTAACAAACCCCTAAATAACCATGGACTATAACCAGTTTTAATGAGGTTTTAGTTTTGATTAAGAAGGCAAGAGACACAGTTGAAGCCTTTAAAAAACATCTCACAGTGACCTGACTAAGGAGGAGAAAGCTGCTGCTGTGCTTCCAGACACCACGGTTTGTATCTACCACTACCAAGTGCTCCCTCCTATCTCAGCTTTAGTCTCCTTAATGCATCATTGTGCTCCAGTACGGTTGCTAACAACTGCATTTGTTGACAGTAGCCCAAGTACACAAACGGGGACACCGGATCTACTTTTCTGCCTAAACTTATTCCATTTACTCTATTTGATGCCAGTTATCAACAACTGTCTTGACACGAGAGTTTTGCCACCTCAGCAGTATTTGATAGGCAGAATATACTGTAGAGGAGGATCGCAATTAAGCCATGCTTACCTTTTTTGCAGATGCAAAAAGGTCAAGTCATTACCTCCCTTCTGGAATTTGGCCTAATTCAATGTAGCAGGTAAGAGCTGTTTATTGCCTCAGCAAATAGAGGAACGACGTGGCCACCGAGGGCACGGGGAGTTCTCTTGGCCTTTAAGCAGCTGACACGGTTTGTATCTTTGGTGCACCGTGGACTGTAGAAGTCTCGAATACTTCAAAAAAAGAACACAGGGCATAAATGTGCCACTGAGAACTGCAAGTATACGATACAAACCAGAGTTAAGCTCAACTTTAAACCATTTTTTGTAGATGTTAACAGCTCTTTACAGGCTTAACATCTCTAGTGTGAAGGCTTTCCTATTCCTTCACTTCCTTTTGGGGCCCAGAGCCCAGTAAATCATTCATCTCCACAGAGTAACTCTAGCCAAGGCTGCAGGCACCCCTAATGAAATGCTTTTGACTTCATTTGTATTTATCTGTACAATAAAGACCGTATCGTCAAATCCTCAGACACAGCAGAGCACAATAAACACAACTAGACTACTGTTAAAAAACAAATTAGACATCGCAATGTGAACAACATTCATGATAGAGATACTTAACTGACTGTAAGTCTGGGTTTGTGTATCCCTACACCTGGATTAGGAAAAACAAACAAACAAAAACAAAGACAAAAAACCACAAACAAACAAACAAACAACAACGAAACCACAGAAAACCAAACCAAAACCAAACCAAAACCCACACCAAAACAAGCCCCCCCAAAAAACGCAGAAAAACCAGAAGTAAAAGGAAACTCCAAGGAAGCCAACTTGACACTTCAAAAATAAATGAGCAGTCACAACACGGGTTTAAAGAGTAAAAGAATTTCTCAGAAGGGCTCCCTCAACGCTTTCCGCCTCCTTCCATGAACCTTCAAATGCACCTTTTCAGAGCACCTTCCCGCCCACTGCAGCTTGATTCACAACCCAGACACGCGGCAGGTCTCCCGGCCTCGCGTCTGACAAGCCCCTTTTAGATACGGCCCTGCTCTTCCATCCACCCCGAAGGAGAGCGCTGAACTCTCACCTCTGCGGCAGCAGTGCATTGCTTAGCATTAGCCTTACAGACAGGAATTCTGTTCTTCTACTGATCACAACAAATCTATTTACCAGGATTTCCCCCAGTCAAGCTACAGGTTATTTTCTCTCCTGTATCATGCACGATAGGTTGAGGACTGCTCAACTGGAAGCGGATTTACAGCTGATTTACATGCAGAAGTGTATTCCAACAGGGTTTTCTGGGGCCTGGAGGTGGGTGTTTCTTTTGCAGTCTGACTTGTGCAAATACACAGGAAAAATTTTCGTTTCCTGAGGCCCAGCTGCTTTTGGTGGAGACTGACAAAGCTTTCAAACAGCAGCCTCCCAACTACTGATAGAAAGCACAATACTAGAACTCTTAAGTCGTTCCCACTCGTTTTGTCCTGCACAGCAGATTAGAAATTGGCACACGGCAACACTGACAGAGCAATAGGAGAATGTATCGGCAATTTCCAAAGGGCAGGATTCCAAACTCCTCAGAAACCAGGAGCTGCTGCTCTTGCACGGTGATGAAAAATGGCACAGAACTGGTTTCTCAAGAAGTCAATCCATAGAACCCCGTATTCCAGTGCTTCTACACATACTACTTGAGGGCCTTAAACATGGCTTAATTAAGCTTATTTATTCTTATTTAGTAGATAGGTAAAAAACTACCAAGAATTTAAACTACTCAACTAAAGTTACGATAAAACCAAAACTGGAATCCTACCTTGTATCTTCTTACAAACTCCCTCCCTACTCCCCAAAGCTCAAAACCACACCTTGATCAACGCATACCCCAGAGCTTCACTATGGAAGAGCTGACCTATGTTACTGTATACAGGTCATAAAAAATGCTGGAAATAGATAGTTTTAATACAGAGAAGTATTAAGAGTAAAGGGAAGAGGAAGACAGAGTCGTACGTCTTCAGTACGCCGGTGAGTTTGCTTGCTCTGCGGTGCCAGTCTCCGCAGACAGGCTGCCTTAGGATCACCCTCAGCACTACAGACCATCGCTAGGCCCGTTCTTTCTATTTACCACACTGCATATAAGTGGAGTTTGTTTCCATCAGCTAGCCTGCCCGATGGACAAATTAAACAGCTTAGAAAACTAACACACGTAGACAGTGGTCTAAGATGAAAGCTTTGTACGCTTAGAAGTCCCGTTTCTGTTTACGTCACAAATGTTCTCACACGGTTAGTCAAAAATTGGTTATATTTTGTCCATTTCTAGGAGATCAGGTTGCCAGAGTGTGACACCACTTACCCTTCCCATCTTTGCTGAAGGGCTAGAGTGCAGCTTTCTGGAGTACTGTGATTTGGCAGCTTCCAGATGAAGTAGGTCCTGCTCCAGAGACGAGCACCTTCCCGAGAACCAGGTCCTGCCTGAGGCACCCTGCTGGTGCCGCGATGGTAATTAAGCCATTCTGAAGTGAGCGTACTTCTGATGTACCTCCCAGCTTTTTTCCCTACCGTTCGCCCAGTATCAGTTAGACTAAATCAGAAAAAGCTAACACTCTGGAACGTGTAGCTTCCACAAAGCGGGCAACCCTTGCAGGTTGCTGACTAGCTTGCCAACACGCCTTAGCAACACGGACCTCATCTACAAGCCACATCTGCAAGCCATGTACATGCAGAACGAGGCAAGCTTATTTCCTTCTTGCAAATCACTCGGGGTACGAAGTATCCCATTTGTCAAACCAAAGGCTAAGATTGCACAGGCAGGGAAACCTCCCACATTTCACAAGAACCATCTACTTACTGCAAACTGGGTGAAGAATTCTTTCGAGATACCAAAAGAATGAGCTAATTCTCAGCTGGGATAGTGCTAGAGCACAGTCAAAACTGACACTGCAAGGGGCACACGATATATAGAACAGGTAGATCTCTTCAGGAAAAGACAGCCTTCTTATGAAACAGAAATTTTAGTGCAGTAATGCAATTCGCAGCTGAATAGTCACTATGGGAAAAGATGTAGGACAGCCATTTATCCTCCTGAAAGGAATGCAGTTCTGAAATAAAAAAATAACACCGGAAACTTGCCTGTACATCATTTTCCACCCAAGTTTCCATTTATGTATTGCAAATACAGAATTTTAGCAATATGCCGGAGTAGGATGCTGTTTTAGGTTAGCACTTACCGAAATGGCAAGAAGGTCTCATTTGCCTGTATGTTACAGGCTTGGAAACCTGAAAGTAAACAGCAGTGGATAAAGACCCAGGTGCCTTTTCACTCACCATTAAAACATACAAATGTATAATAAAACCAAATTTTTAAAAAAAAAAAATCACAAAACATCGTGTTGCTTTGAGATGCAATTATTCAAAGCTACAAGGTCCTAGTAATACACACTCAAAGGCTGCACGTTAACTGCGTTGAGTTCACCTTCCCTTTTCGTAAGCATAAAAGAAGGCGACAGTGAATTTGTGAGGACAAACACACATACAGTTTAAGTACTATGAATACTCTCTGCTGCAAAAAGCACATTTGACAGTGTAAGAGCATGAACAAAGATCGGTGTTGTGTTATGCTCTCCTTACCAAGCATTCTGAACAACTAAAATACAAGTTACTCCGAATTACCGTTTGACCAGCAATTTTAGCTCCCATTCAGGTCCGCTATTTTAGACTGCTGCCCCATCATACTAAAATTGAACAGGGTATGTGCATAAATCTGCAGTATCAATTTCTTGATTTGGCAACACCATACACGTTAAGGGTTTTATTTAAAGAAATACATATTTCTCTGACTTTTGAGCAGATAAAGTATCGCCTACAAAGCTGCTTTAGAGACTGGAATGGGGACATACGGAGTTTTCCGTCAGGACGACCAATCCTTTTACCTTAGCTAGCAACCTTCCTGCAGCGTCACAGGCTAGAGGTGGGATTCGGTGGCAACATTCACATTAGAAGCATTTTGAACAAACCTTACGAGGATTTTTTTCTGGTGCAGGTTCACACGCACCCAGTTTAAACTTGGTCCACTCAAGCTCCGCGTGTAGACAGCATTCTTCATTTTTGCAGACCACCTACTGCTAGATTAGAAGCGTTCATATATGTGTGTGTGCGTTTGTGTGTGCACGTATACACGCGTATACACAGAACTCAGAGGTTCAACACAAGAACCATCATCTTGTAACCCAGCAACAATGACGAAGGAAGAGATTACAATTCTATCGTTAAGATACAGTCCGAACATCATGTCTGTTACTACCATATACATATATTAACACTTTCTATAGGAAAGAGATTTCATACATTAAATATTGACAACCTCGTAATGTATTAAATACATATTTATTCAATATTTTATTAAGATTATTAAAAAAAATAATCTTAGATACTCTTTATTTTCACAAGGTGTATGCAATTATGATGAGTAACCTACACTTAGGCTCTAACAGCCTAATCCAAACCCCATCAGCTTTAATGGGCTTTAGATCAAGCATGTGAGAGCGCTGTAACAAACACTGTTTCAGGAGGTAATTCCCATGCAACATCAAACTATGACAAGACACAAGAGGCTAAAAATGGCTCATCATAATTTATTTTATGTTAAAATGTACAGCTTGGGGGGGTGTTGTTTTTTGCAGTTTTTATTTTTGTTTCTTGGGTGGGTTTTTTGTGGTGGGTTTTTTTGTGGCTTTTTTTTTTTTTAAGTGACTGACTAAAAAGGTAACAGATAAATACAAGAGTGTCACTGGGTCCTATTTTTACATGTATCAAGCCTCTTCTGTTCGGCCCTTACAGTCACTCTGTACAGGTACAAAGGCTACAAAAAAAGGAAGCAATATAAACAGACACAAATAACTTCTGCCTTTTTACATGCGATCTGTAAGCTTAGTTTGAGCTATTCACACGCTACTGCTCTATTTTTTCCCCTTAAAAAATAACTCCAATATTTTATAAAGATAGAAAAATCTACAGATGGAATGAAAATGTAAAGTTAGAGGCATTTCCATAAAATAGCAACTTTACACCAAATTCACTACTTTTTTTTTTTAAATCCTGCCAAGTATTTGGACATATATGAAAATGTTTCAAAACTTGACAAATAAACACTGAGATGTTTCAATCAACAAAAAAACATAACAGTATTTATAAAACAGAAAGCTGCCTTTTTTCCTACCCCAGCCCCAAAGAAACTGGTCACAAAAATGGAAAAGAGTCTCAACTTTACACTAAACATACAGCAATAAAACCCTTTGAACTAACCAAAATGTGAATAGCTTTCGCAGCTTTTTTTTATTATTTTTTACAAGTTTTATAATTAACAAAAATATAGTTCTGTTTTTTTTACCCCTCAAACTAGGGTAACCTAATCAAGGCAAAAAAATTAAGAAATGGCTTACTGTTAAGCACAACACTTGTACAGTACTACAAAATGCACTGTCACTAACAAAGACATTAGCGGCATGCGGAAGTGTCACCTTCAGAAACAAAATAATACAATAAAAGAACTGCTAAAAGGCATTTACATGTGGGGAAAGGAGAGAGAAAAGCTCACGATCCAGTACTGTCTGATAGTTTGGGAGTCTATTTATCCACTGGGAGCAGGCACATAAAATGGCTCTGAACCATCAGCTGCTGTGTAATTGCAGTTCATAGAAAGAGTTCTTCCTTTCCAGAGAACTTCAAGCTCAATGAAATAAACAAAAAAAAATGGAAAACCACCTAATTCCCCCCAAAGAAAAGAGAAGAAAAGTTAAACCCCACGAAGTTAAAAAAAACAAAACAAACAAAAACCAAACAAAAACAACAAAACAAAACAAACCAAAAAACCAAAACCAAAAACCAAAACAAGAAATAAAGCAAAAAGAAAAACTTGTATAAGGCTTTCTGCTGCATACAGCTTTTAAATGGTGCCAACAAATGTTTTTGCATTCACACCAATTGCTGGTTTTGAAATCGTACTCTCCGAAAGATATTTGTGCAGATCAATCCAATACGCCAGTCTGGTAGTCTGTCTCTCCGAAGGGCCTACCTTCTCATGTAGGATCCGTTAAGAGACTGCTTAGACATGCCTGTGTTCATGTAGCCATGATGCCCCGGAGGAGTGTACATCATGTTACTGTGGGGTGCTGTCTGCATTGGCTGCTGTGCATATGGCTGAGTTCCCATCATTCCCATCTGCATCTGCATAGGGTACTGGGGCGTTTGATTCATATACCCATGATTACTGTGATATCCACTATTCATCATCGGCTGGGACATACTATAACCGTTCATCGCATTAAGGGTATTCATATTCATGTTCACTGAATTGACATTATAAGCTGGGGCTGGCATCAAATTTACACTCATGTTCATACCACGCTGCATGGTTAAGGTCCGCGCAGGCCCTTGCATGGCCACCGTCTGCGAAGCACGCCCATAAATCTGCGGCTGATGGGCTGCGGCAGCAGGCGGCAGCGGCGTGGATTTGGTTCTTACAGAAACATGACCTTTGCTGGCCATCTGAGTCTGCAGTCTTTGGGTGTGGGATATTCCAATATTCGATGAAGTCATATTACGCTGCAAAAGGGGAGGCGGCAAGTTCATGGGAGGAGGAGTAAGGTTGGGGGGAGGGGTCATGGTAGCCTGTGCTTGGGGTCCTCCAGGAACAGCATGTGGAGACTGAGAAAGCTGAACAAGCCCTGTATTACTTAAGGGGGTGGACAAAGAGGCACTGTTTGCATAGGAAGTTACAGCAGCTGAGTGGCTGTAAGGCAAAGAATGATCCATAAGCGTGTTAGTTAACTGCTGCAGTTTGGCAAGGCTGAAGGTGGCAGATGGCTGTGAGTAATGCCCCGCTCCAAATTCACTCTGCCCCATCCTTTCATATAATCCAATGTTGGCATTGCCAGTCTCGGGGATTTCAGTTAACTGCATAGGTGGTGTAAAATTAGCGGCCATGCTGCACTGGGATAACTGTTGGTTGCTGCTCGGAGGCCTTTCAACAACACAGCCTTGGGGAGATTTTACATTACAAGTGGGAGGAGAATTGATGTTTGTTTGTTGCATCATACTGCAGCTCCCGTTCATGTTAGACATCTGCTGCGTCACTGCACAGCTGCTCTGTGTTAGGTTGCTAGACGTAAGGCTACTGTAGGAGCAACTGTTTTGCGAAGAGTTGTTTCCACAGATACTGCTGCCCATTGTAGAATCGTAACTGCTTGGGTTTTCATAGTTTTCTGTCGTGCTCTCAATGCTCCCTAAGTCGCTAAACCCACTGTCCACCACTTGTTGTGAATGATCGGAAACTGAGGGAACATCCATCATTGGGCTGGTCTCCATGTTCTGCAGAGACGGCACGGAAATGGCACTTTGATCCGGGCTGATCTGAGCATAGCTGTTCTCTAAAGGAGCAACATTTGGACTATTAACAGAACGGACCGACTGGCTGGGATGAGAGTGCACAGACGAAACCGGGCTGCTGTGGTCAGACTGCTGACAATCATCCAGTGTCGTCATCTGGGGACTTTGGTCATTATGGGCATAGTTTTGCAAACTTCTACAGGCCTCTTGAGTCTCTGCGCAGTCCTGAAACGTATCTTCATGTTCACTCGCTTCTTGGGTTAGAGACTGTACTGCTTGAACCGTCTCTGAATCAATCTCCATGGTCTCAGTACTCTCTCCCTTGAAATCGGAATGTAATTCTTCACCAGCTTTTTGGTCCTGGTTGTTATCTGTGTGATCATCATCAGATTCAGGCACCGGGTCTGAATCTGTGGCAAGTTCTTTCTGGTCACCTTCACACTCCTCAGCCGCAAGGTCAACGCCGCAATCCATTAAGTCCTCCTGATTTGAATTACCAGTTTGAACATTTACGTCTAAAAAAGATTGCTGTGTTTCCAGCATTTCTTTGAAAGCTTCACCAGGCAATTCCTCTTTCTCCACTTCTGTTGAACCCATGTGGCTATCGTCTTCATCATCTGCATCATGATCCTCATTGTGGGAAGGTTCTTCATCCTCCTCCTCCTCCTCCTCCTCCTGAACATCCAAATGCACGGACTCCTCTTTTTGCAGAAAAACCTCTTCTGCTTTGTCTTTTTCTTGATCTTTTGAGTTGATTCCACCTTCTTCTACATTCCTTTCTTCCTCCCCAACTTTCACCGTCTCATTTTCTTGTTTTTCAAAGGGTTCACTGGGTGGATGCAGAGATTCAGGTTCTACCTCTTTTACCTCATCGTCTGGTGGTGGTAATACTTCAACAGGCTCTTTAATTGCTTCCTCTGTAACAGCAGGAATGGAGCAGGGCTTGTCTTCAGCCACTTCCTTTTGTTCCTCCACCAGCACCTGATAGTCAGGCTCCATAGGAGTCTCAGGTGGAGTGTATAAATTAAGCTTAAAGCCAGGTTTTCTTTCTTTGCTTTGCCTCCATTTAGATGGACCGCGCTTAACTCCTTTGGGCCAACCCTGCTTACTCTTTAAAGGTTCAAGATTGTCTTTAGTGCTTTCTTCCAATACAGCTACATCCTCTGTATTATCTTTGGGAGGCAATAGAGACAAAAGAAAAAGTCTTAGCTTGCACAAGCTAATCAATATTTTCAAACATAATCCCAAAAGTAATTTATAAACTCAAAATGTATTAAGAAACTCTGGAACAAGACTTATAAACAGATCTCAGACCACAATAAAATGACATAATATCTACAGCTCAAACACACTTACACGGATATGCAAAGTTCTTCTTCTTTGGTGGCCTTTTAACAGTGACCATCCTAAACACCATTTATACACTACAAGAATCCCAGAGATTTAAATCACAAGATATGTAAACTAAAGCAAAAATATTGTCCAAATATCTGATTATCAACCTTTGTTTTTAGAATAGAGGTATGCCATCACATTATATACACATTGATCTAATTCATCTTTTTGGACAGTAATAACATGAGAGTCTGGAGTTTCCTGTTTGACCATTCTGGAGGAGAAGCCATAGTAAGCATTTCATCATGCTTTAGTACCAACATTGAAAAAAAGAAGGGGGGAAAAAAAAAAGAACGAAAAAAGGTGGTCCATTCTAGTATCCTCTCATGGGCAGCATATCATGACACAGCTCACAACGCATGACAAAAGCCAAAAGATAATTGCAATGACACACAATGAGTGCATCAGAACACTATATTAATGTATTGACTATAAAAACCTACCCAAAGACATTCAACTCCTCTTCTCTCCCCCCAGATACCACTTACTTATACACCAGAAAAAGGGAGAATTCTCAGGATATAACATGCCTCTCTTTGGAGTGTAATGGCTTCAGCGATACTCCTTTGCCAAGTTCTGCCTCTCACTGTAGTGCTGTAACACTCCTATAGCCAATTCATGTGACGACGTGGTCCACGGACACGGTAGCAGTCTAGTTAAAGCAGTGCAAACCTGACCACTGAGACATAGCTGGAACACTCTGCATTTGCTACTATTAGTTTAATTCATTGCTGTTGAGAAGCAGGAAAAAGCAGTAACACTCCAATGTACCTGTGCACTGATTTGTAACAGCACCGACATTCATAAGCATGGTTGCTCTAGTCGCACAAAAGCTGTTTAGAACAGAAATCAGCGCATGACCCCTCAACTGAGTATTGCAAAGATTAAACTTCCCATGCAATTATGAGAACACTAAAATCGTACCCGCTGGTTTCTTTGAGAAAATATACAGACCTGAGAATCCAGTCATTCATTCTGGAATTAAAACTTAAAAACGTAATTTGAGAGCTAGGATGAAGTTATGTTCAGAATAGCTCATTAGTAGTTTCACTATCCATCCATTAGCTTTTCTGCCAGGAAATATCCTTGAAATCAAACTAGATAAGCAGCTTTGAAAGAACAGTTAAAACTATCCCTCTCTTTTGTGGGGGAAAAAAATAGGGACTCCAGTATTGAGGACATATTATGCCCCAGAAACAACAAACGTGTCATTGAATTACCAACAATGCTAAGTAGAAAGATATTTGTGTAAACCAAATCTTAATTTTTGCTTGTATCCTTTACCAAGGATACAAAACCAATATTAGACAATATTCCAGTGATAACCCTGCTCTGTTGATTATGAAATGCCCTGTTGCAGGGACATAAAAGTTGTTTTTGGCAACATGACAAGGACCGCAGTGCTTCAGACTGGAAAACATTTGTTTTCTGAACACAAAAACCAGATAATACTACTAATGGGTCACGAATAACGAAAGTAGTAAACCCAACAGAAAAAGAACAATAAAGATCCGAAGCCACTGCTTAATTCTAATAAACTTCATGAGATTAGTGGCTGCAGCAGCACCTTGAAGTAGAAAGCATTATTAAAATTCTAAGATTTTAAAACCAAAATAGCTAGATACATCTCACTAAAAGTTTCCAGATTTATGACAAAAATAAACACTTCCGAAAAATAAACACCTGACAAATTAATTTTGTGAAGATGTAAGAACATTTTCAGCTTACTTGTACAATTGTCATCACTCCTGTAACAACGAGTATCTTTCTCCTCCTTGTTCTGCTCCTCCTCCTCCTCCTTCTCCTGTTTCTGCTGCCCAGGTTGATACTCAAAAGCTTTTCTAATCACAGGCTTCAAGTCATCATCTTCCCCATCCATCTCGCAGGTAGGTTCCAGCTGCGGCATGGGACGCTCTTCATCCGAGTTATCAAAAGGCTCATTCAACACCTCTGTTGTTTCTGAAATTGTCTCTGTTGTAACACTGCTATTAATCCTTCTGCGTTTACGGCCCCTTTTCTTTTTCAGTATGAAAGGTCTCTGAAAAATAATTCCACAAATGTAACTCTTCCTACATTCCTGTTTTTTAGCTGACTCTGGATATAAACAAACACATTTTTGTAAAGTGAGTTTACAATAATCTATTTGTTCATTTAAAAAAAACCTAAACAAAACCAAAACCCTTACATTGCATCAAATTCAAATGTAGACAGAATCCAAAAGTAAAATGTCTAAACAGTTAAAGTAGGTATGTGTCTATACATGCAGACAAACCTTTCTGCAGGTGCAAATTAACACTAGAATTTTCTTCACGTTGTAGTGACTTTCGTCTCTTTCTGTCAAGTAATATTCATAGCAACATTACATAAATTGTACTTACACATTTCTCCTCTGTAGATTTACAATTCCCCAACAACCTTCACAAGTATCAAAGCTTATTCTTCTACATTTCTGGTTTCTGCTATTTTAGAAATAAGTATGTATATAGGAAAACAGGTAACAGCAAGGGAAGTACACCTCAAGCTCCACATGGTTCTCAACAGTACACCAGAAGAATCCTACAGTTGGCTGCTATAGAGGACAACAGTTTATGTTTCTATTATTATGCATTCTCACAGATTTATAGTTACTTTTAAGTTTGCTCATCTAAAGTATAAACAAAGGGACACCCCAATTCCCTAATTCTCACCAGAGACGCCTAAATACATATGCTAAGGTGAGTGCTGTAAAATTTTGGGATGCTTACTTTACTAATTTAAATCATCCAAATAGTTGATTTTTCAATGAAATTAAGAATTACGTAAACACTGCAGTAACCAGAGTTTAACTGTTAAACCTCTTGGGAATTAGAAGAATATGGGTAAAAAACTGTTTTGTTTTAACAGCATTTGCTCTTGAAAAAACAGTCTTCCTCTTAAAGGAGTTCCTATATTAAAAACAATAAAAAGACAAACCCCACAAGCTGTACTCCATCTTAAAATGAAAAAGGAAGAACCATTAAAATATTGAACCAATACCAATGCCAAACAGCAGAGGGCAATCACTAGTTTGAAAATTAACAAGAAATTCTGATTTTTTTGGTGTGTGTCACCAGTATTTTACAGTTCTGTGAAAAATCCAGAAGATAAAAAGTTGGACAGAGAGGGAAAAAACAGAAGACAGGAGTTTTTCAGTGTCCAAACAACACAGAAAGGATTAAAACAGTCTAATAAATGTTCGTAAAAGAACAGATTGTTATTTCTATGATAACGATTTGATTCAAATAGGAGATGAATGACTTTAAACCAAACCATTGAAGTAACACACCTTTCTTTTTATGGCCAGCGACTGCGGCTTTGTCAGCCGGGGAGGCGAACTTTGCTGATTCTCATCCCCGCCATCCTCCTCGCTGCTTTCCTTAGATTGCTCTGCGGATTGCCCTCGCTCCCCCACCACTGCCACACTTTCTGGAGATCGCAAATATTTATTTTTAGATTGTACTTTTGCGGGTGATTGCCTACTATTAGTTCTCGTGGAGAATATTTCTTGCTCTTCCTTTTCCCAGCAGCTAGCTTGTTCCATCAGACGCTCAGCCTGAAGGGTTGAGGTTAAAATAACGGGTCACTGAAACAGCATTTACTTAGCCGTATCCTTTACGTTGAGCTAAAGAGTTACAATAAGTCAACCCTGATTAGCACTGCTGGCTAACCTAGCAACAACATTTCAGCTGAATCATCTAGTAGCTCCTTTACAACAGTTAGGATAACAAACCAAAGAAGATTGCATTTCATGGGATATTTAGCACTATTAATGATGCAGCGAATTGATTTAAGTCCTTTAGCACTACATTACATGCCCACTGACATGGATCACTTTGAGCAAGTTCATAACACAAAGAATCGATTGACACTGCAGCCCCTGAGCTCTGCACCAAATTTGATCTGATTACATGCTCTTCGACTACCTCAAGAGTGATAAATACAGCTTCATGACAAGTGATTCATGTTTTAAGTTTTCATATTCTTCCCCCCAAGTTACCATGTCTTGCTGCACAGCTTCCAAAAACTGTGCATTACAATAATATCAGTATCGTCGATCATTAAGCAGTGGTCAAAGTTAAAACTGCTCTATTTAAGACAGCCTAGTGTTGAATATTGAGAGTGATGAAATCCAAAGGAAGGGAAATTGAGAATAAGAAGTTTCAGCTCGTACCTCCTTTTCTGCTTCTCTCTCTTCTTCAGAAACCGCAGCATTAGAAACTAACAAAGGAGTCCATCTCAAGCTTTCAGGATCTACTTCATTGATACGTGGATTCGCTTTCAGTTTCTCCATGTGACTTGAAATCAGCTTTTCCCTTCTAATAATTACAAATCTACAATCCAATAAACAGTAATTTATTTTATACAGTGATCACTTAAAACAACCTTCCTACAGGTTAAATCTTTTTGCACAATAACCTGTGAAAATAGATGGGTAAGTAAATGGATACATCAAGCTAAAAATATCAGCTGACACACACAGGTAACACTCTTACACTGACCGTTTACTAAGAGAAAGTGAGGAAACAACAGTTTATGAAGTGAAAGCTCAATCCTAAACATCACTAGGGCAGCAGAGAGAAAAGTGAAGGTTTTAGAGTCGACTACTCTAAATCCACATGAGAGGTTTAGTGTTGGCACTTTAGCCACTGCCAGAACAATTTCCAGTTTTAATATGACATCCAAGCATAAATAGAAAAGACAGTGGATCATCAAGTCAAGAGTGAGAGAGTTATTAATATTACAGCTGAAGATGGCAGCTAACTGGACAAGAAAGCAAGTTACAAACACAGTTTCTCTAACAACATATAAAAATGCACCTTAGTCCTATGCTGATGCAGTAGAAAACAACTTTCTAATTACTATGAAATGAAGCAGCATATCAAAAGTAGGTAAAGACTAACATAATAGTACAGTAAGCTAATATACTAGAGCATATCCCTCCAAAATCCCCTGTCACAAAGAACTATACGACTTTAAACAACAAAAAACATGTTTTTTTTTAGCAAGGATTTCACATGCTGTAAAAATCAGGTAGGTTAAGTGACAACATTGCTTTTTACTGAGAGAATGCTTTTAAAAAAAATAAAAAAATCGCATCCAGGTGAACCCTTTTCACAGAATTGTGACAAACTTATATTTCACTACATGTGGGAAAAATTAACAAAGCGTAGGAAATCCTAGGGCGCCACATCCAATTCCCAAGGTAAGTGTCTGGCAGGAATTTCAAAGATACAATTTCTTTTTCCGGCTCACCCACTGACCTTCTGGATACCTTCAGCCAGGTCAGTTCATGTCCCTATCTAAGCTTTACTACCTGTGAAAAAAGACTAACTGACCTTGTTCATCAAGTATTTTGAATTCCATAGATGAAAAAACGTTATTTTCTAACTGGGCGTCAGTATTCAGGGCCTACAATAGTTTGTGCCAGGGCAGAAGCCGCATATAAGTAATGAATACATATTTGATTCTCCCTTAAAGGGCATTTGTCCCATCAGGTTGTCCATAAATAAGCACCCCAGAATGCTAAGGTTTAATGCAATGACAGCACTCCTCTTACTACTCTCATAACACCATCCTGTAAGCCAACCTCCATTTTCAAGACTTGTATTCTTACCAGTTCAAAACTTACTAGTTTTGAATACCCGTGCTGGTGCACATAAAAGTTACTGAGGCTGACCTATTCCTGATCTTCATTTTATCTTTTGGCAATCCAATGTTTGTAAGGCAGTTTTGCTTAATTACAACATTTCTATGATTGGAATACCCAGAAAGAATTAAGAAGCTCTTCAGAAACACAAATACCATTGAAAGTCATTTAAGGCATTTTATGAAAAAAACAAACCAAACCAAAACAAAAACCCAACAAAACCCCACAAAAAACCCGAAACAACCCAAAAACCCAAACAGAGCCCAAACAACAAAAGCAATCCAATTAAAATCTAAAATAGCAGTAAAGATCATTAAGAAAGGCGACATTGATGAAACAGGAACTTAGCTTCCCAGTGCACTAACTTTCAACATTAAACAGACACTTGAAAAAGTCATTTGCATTCCCAGTACCTTGGGCAGGAGGACTTCACAGAGAGCTGGTCTGCTCCCATGGCTTGTGTGAATTCAGTACTGATTGAAAAAGGGGGTGTGGAGAGAGACTGACACCCACCACAAACCCAGATTTTTCCCTCACTGGTACTCAAAGCAAGATATTTGCAAAGCAAGAGTTGGGACTTATACTTACAGAAGATGATACCGTATCAAACAAAATTCTTCCCTGAAAATGTTTCAAGTTGGCCACACCCTTCTAATAACCATTAACATGAAAGAGGATGAGGATCCAAAAAACCACTATTTGTTCAGGGAGAAAAACTCTTTATGTAAGACCCCATTAACAAGACCTGGCTGTACTAACTTCTTCAGTAAGATGGTTATAATTGATTTTTAAAGTCAAAATTTTACGCAGACACTTTTCACATCAACTGCTTTGTAAGTAGAGAAAGTGAATGTTTTGTCTCAGTATTTTTAAAAAAATTTTTTTACAAGATTCACTGACCTATCTTCTCTCTTATCTATCATGCTATGCTGCTGCAGAGTTGTGGCAATATCATGTGGACACATTCCAGTAGCTCGACTCATTCCTTTGATGCTGATTTGTTTTTCGTGGTGGCAGTTAAGGTATTCTAATATGACACTCTTCCAGTAAGCCAAGTATGAGAGACGACCCAGGTCAGACAATGGCTTTTCAGGGGATCCTGCTTGACCCTCTCTTCTAGAAAGTAAATAGCCTAGAAGGAAAAGAAACAGAATACCTTATTGAGATAACAAAACTCAAGAACTTTAACTACACCTTAAGAAAGTTGGTATTAATAGAATGATCAGCATGACTGATTACATTATTGGTAACTCTTGCAATTAAAGAAACCCTATCCACAACAGAGATTGGTTTTCATCTTATAGTGACATAGAAGACAATCAAATCCTTCTAAGAGACTCAGATCTTATGTTACGAGAATCAACCATTAACCACAACCCCCCTTCTAATCATAAGGCAAGAAGGAAAGAAAAAGCCAACACGTTTCAGGACAGGTCTCATCATACATGATCTCATTTAGAACTACAACTGTCTGGCCTTTTAAGAAACTTTTACACCTGAGTTACATCACTGAAGCCAAGAATTTTCAGAAGAATATCAAGAGGAAGCGTCATGGGTAATATCAGTTAAGTCAGTTCTTTTCAAGAAGCCCCAGGTGACGTAAGTTTTTGATTAAACATTTAGTTGTTGTATTTCAGAGTTGAATTACTAGGAGAATTACTTAGGAGAAATAATTAAAAAAATCATCTCTCTCAATTCACATTTAAGAACATTCACATAATTCCAGTTGGCAGTCTTCAATACAGTAACCGATCAGCTAGTATACAATACACCACCATGATTTTATATTCTATGTATATGTTGCGAGTCCTTTTTAACTCCCTTCAGCTTTAAGAAGCTTTTACAATTTAAAGTAGAACACACCTGCCTGGAGATAACAGAAGAAGTCTGGTACTTACCACCATTAAAACTAATTCAGGAGAAAGAAAAAAATAACACAACTAATAAAATGTATCCTTTCACAGTACTTCATCCCTCCATGACACATATTCTGCGCTGTGGCTTTACGAACACTACCAAAACATGGGCCTTAAACACCAGGCTTACAAAATGCTTATTCCACTGTAAGCATGAACCTCATGCTTATGGAATTATGTTACTCAAAGTCATTTGGAATCCACCAACATATTATTGTTCTTTTGCTTTCCAATATTCTTTAATACTTTTTAAGTTGAAATACCTCCTTTTATTTTTCAAAGATTGGTTTAAAACCTAATACAGACACGCCACATTTGCTAAACAAATCCTCCTGACTTCTTCATGAAGTTTCTCCTCATCAAGTTAGCCATAAATTAAAAACATGATTAACATCCAGCTTTTAGTGAAGCAGTGGCTGTTTCCTTACTTTGCTGTATGCTCTACCATATACAAACTGTACACACACACCCCAATTTTTTTATACATGTAGAAATACAAAATGCACTCATACATACATGTATATTTACTCAGCCCGAAACAACGGCCTTCCCTTTTTCAGGGGCAATGCAAAAGTTCCACAACAGAATTTGTAAAATACATATGCACTGGTCATCACACTCTAACCTCCAGTTTGCATTAAAATGTTTACGCAGAAAAGCAGACATCCTGCTGCATTCCAAGCGATCAGCAACAACACAGGCAGAAGTAAGCAGCCACCCTTCATGTCTATTAGCATGATTTATGAAAAAATGCCAGAGCTTCAGAAAGAATCCCATCCCACATCTGCCTACTCCTACATAGCACAGACACCTACATAAAGCCTGCCTATATCTGCATGGTACCGCAGGAAACTCAGCAAGTGAATTTATTCTGTTTTACCTAAGAAATACTACCTTAAAACTGAAGAAAAGGAAGATGTTTTAACATTTGAAGTTGCAGCATATTTCATTTTTTTTATAAGTAATAATACTTCTTAGTATTACATGTAACTTGTTGATAGGAAAAGCCAAACTTCACATTCAAAACCAGATTGCATCCTGAATAGTCTGAAGGTAAAGGATTGGTGTTTTACTTCCAACTGCACAAAAGGAGACCTACAGCATATAGCCTATTCTGCATAATTTTAGATAAAGCTTCACTTGTATCAAGAAAGAATTTTGGACCAGCTTGTTTACAACATATAAAGGCAAGTTTTACACTAAGGTGTCATTGCCTATAGAAAAACATGCAAAACTGCAGCAGTACAAGTAGTTGATAGAAGTCTTACACAAGAAAAGAGGGAAAATAACCTAGATTTTAAAAATGAATCCATGAAGAGAACTTAGAGTTGCTTCAAGCAACTTCACAGTTTAACCTACCAACTTCACATTCAAGAAAACTCTGGCACTAACAGAAAGTGTTTGTAGGCTGTTTGCAAGACCTGGATTTCATTCTTTATTTCACTATACTTTAAGATTACTTTGACAAGAACTTTCTTCCTCCACTTCCATTTTCCTCATACATAACAGGGCTGTAACTATACTTTCTTGGTAAACATCTTATGAGGCTTAATAAGAAACCACTACCAAGAGTTTGGAGTCATTAGTTAAGCAACCACAAGCAGCTTTAGAGTTTCACTAGCATACCCTTGCTCATCAGATGCTTCCAATGGCTGGGGACTTGGAGACTAGTTCTTAATGGTCATTCTCACATATTTTTACTCTACATTAAGGCAGTGAAACTTCACCTGCATGGCAGTAACATCTGTCAGTATTATTCTCCTACCATTCTGCAACATAACCTATGCTTATCCAAGATACTTACATTCTATAGGATCAAAAACATAAATCAGAGGTAACAGTCTCAGTTACACGTAGTGAGCACTGAATGGAAAGTTTCTCATAACAGATTCTGATTTGAATGACATCTATTAAATCAAACTTACCAAAGAGACGCCAAATAATTGATCTAAGTTGCAGGTAAATAAAAAACACTGATCTTGGTAGCTCGTGTATCTATCCTGAAGCATCTGAAATGAGTACAATATGCCCCTGTTAAACAGATAGCCCCAGTGTCATTGTGTCTACCTAATCTTAATAACGGATAGCCTCGAAGTGGAAACCTGAAAGAACTTCCTTAAACTATAACCCCTGATATCAGACTATGAACAGCAGCAACATTCGGAGGACAAAATATAGCTCCTCCCAACCCACCCCACCAAGAGTAAACAAGTCAGACTGTATGTTACACAAAAGTAAAAAAACCCCAAAAAACACAAAACAAAAACAACAGAAAACAAAACCAAAACAAAAAAAAACCAACATAAAAACCACCACCAAACCAAAACAGCCCCCTCCAACAACCAAACCCCACAATGAAATACAAGACCTAATCTAGAAGAACAAAAGAGTTGTCTATCTTATTGTCTAGGCATGAGTGGATAGTATCACAAAATTAAACAGCCAAAGTACCGTTAATGATTTTTATTTCTTGCCTTATCTCCAGCCTTCCTCGTGAAGCAACATGCCACATGCTATTTACAGCCTTTGATTTTTGTCATGCAAACCTCCCCAGAACCACTAAGGTTTTACCTCATTCAAGATTTAAACAATTAGAAGAAATTCAATCTGAGAATGGGAAAGTTAGTGTAAGACACGTATCTTTTACACCTTCAACACAAATTTAAGAGGTCATCAGACATTAAAACATACATTAAAAGAAACTACAAGATACTGCTCAAGTTAGTTTCAATCCACAGCATTCCTAGCATGCAACTCCCCTGAAATAGCTACAGCAGAGTCCATAACACACTTACGTGAAAACAATAACTTGAACACATCTGTGTCAAGTCTCCAGAAGCTTTCAGTTAGTTAACCAGTCATTTTGTTATGCTCAGTTCTGTCTCTTAAAACAAATTAAACAGCATGAGATCAGAGGTCCCGCTTGACAGTACCCTGCTTGAACAGTGGCCAACAGAAAAATCCAAGGGACAGACTAAAGCAGGCAACCATCTTGTGAGTCTCGCATGCAAACATAGTCTGGCTCTGTCCGAACC
>VZTV01031101.1:0-27785 GCA_013400875.1 Anhinga rufa
AATTAACTCTACACCAGCCAAAATCAGCACAGATTCGCTGTGGTATTTGCCCGTTCTGTGGCATACCAGGCTCGTGGATGGCACTGCAGCATGGTAGTTGTTGGCCTCCTGTCCTGTCACTTGGGCTTTTCTGCATCACCAGGTACCAGAAACAAGACCAGAGACTAGAAGGGTGATGACATATATAAAATCTACAGCCAGCCGTGGGTGCATCAGTATTTGAAAAGCCCAAGGCTAGCTCCAGCAGCAGTCGTTCAATGTGGTTTTCAAAGGTGTTTACATTTTAGTTAGAAAAGGGTCAGATTCAGGATATAATAATTTACATTACTGCACTTAATGTTTTGGCATCTGAAAAGATACTAGCTTTGGAGCATCAAATCCAAACCAGACACGCGATGCTTCATCTGTGGTTGTGGAGATGCAGCAACACCTGGATGTGGGGAGTCATGGCTCATCTCTATTGCTTCCATTTTCCATAGTAACTGTTCCTACGGTTTGCTGGATATGAAAGCTGGCCGCCAGCAATAAAGATAAACTTCTTTTATTCACCAAGATGCTCTCACCGCTTTAGAAAGACACATTGCTAATTACTTGTTGTTGGAAATGGGCTGGATTAGGAGAGAAAATATGGCTGTTGAAGGAGCTCATTAAAAGGAGATGCTGGGAAGGGAGCCTGCTGCCCTCCAACTGTGGCCACGCTGATAGGCAGTTCAGACCCCAAACACAGATGGTCAAAGTCCTGCTGCTGGTACTGCTGTCAGAGCGTTAGCTGGCGGACGGTTATTTGCAGTCAAAGCACGCAGGGGGTTTCACCTGACCTGAAGGCGCTGATAAGAAGCAGATATGAAAGGAGAGTTGTCCTGCACCAGGTGGTCCGTGCGGTCAAAGCGTTCCTCACCTCCCAGGTCTGGGGCTGAAGGGACCTCCTTCCCTGTGCACGTTGGCAGTGGCTTCGGAAAGGCCGGCTTGGAGAAGACAGTGAGCAAGCAGTGAGATGGAGGTGGTGGTGGAGGGTTTGACCATGTGCCGTTTCTCTCTGCCCAGCCCCAGAGAGGCACAGAGCAGAAGAGGGTGTCATCTCACTGAGAAGTGATGTCCAACAGGTCTTCACTGTAGGGAGCGGAGAGCAATGGGGTGGGTTTTGGAGGCCAGTCAAGAGATGTGACAACTGATGTTGGCTGCTCATGGAGTGGTGTGTGCTGGCTGGGGCTGGGCTGGAACCTCTCCCTGCATCTCACTGGGGATCTCTTCTGTTTGGTTTTACCATCATCCCGTGCAGGCACAGATAAATAAATCCGTGGGCTGCTGGGGTGCTTCTTGATTCGTGTCCCAGGTATCTCAGAGCAGAAGGGACCTGCTGGATCACAGCAGTATTTAAACTTTATAATAAACTTCCCAGTGAGAGCAAACTCGAGAGGAATGCTGGATGTCCTACCACAGAAGAGTCTGGAAAGTGGTGACTGCATTGGTACGTGAAGAATTTGCCCCACGGCTGCCTTTTATAGGAAGCATCTCTTGTTCTTAGCAAAACCTGGGATGATAAATGTCAAGAAAAAAGGCTTTCAGAGATCTGCCAGGGTAGATCTGGAGCCCGTCACAGCCTGCCTCTCTGGCAGCTGGCCTGTGGTGGCATTTCTGGGGAATAAATCTTCTGCAGAGAGAGGCTGATCTGCATTCCTCCTGCCCTGCGCTGGAATTGCAGAGGAACAGAGGATTGGCATGGGAACGTTTTCAGTGTTTAACTGGAGGATAAGTAAGGAAGAGACATGGGTTTTCCAACTGGGATGCCTTAAGTGAGTCATTTAAGCCCATATAGATACGGGCTGAGGCCAGGTGGTTGGAAAGATGGGCCGGGCGTTTGCCATTTATTGGGTGGTCGTTGGACTTTTTGATAATTGAACATTGATACAGGTGCCTAAATTGAAGATGCCTGATGCTAAGCAGTTCTGCCTGAAATCTCAGTTTTAGAGATCTTTTCCAATCATCTTACCTAGGTGTTAGCATTAACTCCTGGCAGTGTAGTTGTGGCATAAATCCACTTCCAACTTTTGCTGTTTGGGTGCATGTGATAGCCTAGTGCTCCTGGTTCTCTTGCCTTTAAAGGCCACAACCTTCAAAGACACTTGTCATGTGTGAGAAGGCATTTTAGGCTTTCAGCATCCACCCAACGGAAGCAAAAAAATGGCAAAAGCAACCTTTTTATTTTGTTTCCTTTGCTGATGCCTGACCTGTTGGACCTTGAGTAGGAGCAAGAAGGTGTGTGGTTGTTGGCTTAATGGTAGGTTCAGATGTCGGTTTGTCTTGCTGAACAAGAATTGTTTTAGGAAGATCTCTCTTCATGGGCAGCAGTCTTGCTGACAAGGTTGTCATGTCAGCATGTTTTGAACCAAAAGACCTCGCTCCTCACTTCAGGGGATGATGTTTGCATGGGGCTGGAGTCCCTGCTCCCTTGGGATGGCTGGGGCACAGGAGGGTCCCATCCCCAGGGAAGAGCTGTGGCTATCTTGCGGTGCTGCCTTGGCACTGCCGGGCTGCTGCAGTCCGGGTTTTGGAGAAGCTTTGTCTTGGTGTGCTGGAGAGAGGATGGCTGGAGTGTCTTTCTCAGGGGAGGGCGTATGTATGGGGTCCTCACACCCAGTCTGCAATGTGCTGATGGAAATGCATTGCTGGCCCTGTGTGTCTGCCGTCTTCTCATCGTGGACTCCCCTCTTCTTACATCATTTTGGTTGCAAGTTCCCCTCTGCTGTTGCCTCCCACCCATCTTCCCCAAAATGGGTTCCTTCTCCAGTGCTGCTCTTCACATATCAGACTCACCACTTGGTTCCTCAAGTTCAACAAGCCTGGAGCACCTTTGGGAGAAGGGGAATGAACATACAAATGTCATAAAAAATGCTTGTTCTTATTGAGTTTATTTGCTGATTAAAGGTAAAACTGTATAATTGCCATAAACGGTATAATCTTGCTAAAGCAAGAACCCGCTTTAGGTCACTGTTTAAAATAACAGCTATTAATAATAATTATACATTACAGGAATGCTGATAATTACTAAGTTATAATAAGCAGTTTCCACATTTAGTGACTATTTCTGCTACCGATTCCATGTTTTGTGGTCATAGTAATGAGCACAGCATGGGCTTCGTAGGAAAGGTTTGGAAGGTAATTTTCAGGCCCCGAAGTCTTACAGACTTTGTGTTTTGACAAAGTAGGGGGAGGAGGGGGAACAGGAAAAAAATGCAGATTTGAGGTGGATCTCTGTTAATTATCATTAAGGAGCATATCTGGGGTCTGGGAATCCTTGGTGGTAGGCGCTATGCCAACTCAGATCCAAGGGATCACCACTCCCTGAAGAGCTCTCAAGAACATGCGTTTGCTTAGTTTGGTAATGCTTTGATGCTTAAATGTGGATTTGGGCTTTTGTTTGAAAACCTCTTGTTTGTACATGTTTTGAGGGCGAGGCGAGATGGGAAACCTGCTCCGGGCACAGAGGTTTCCTGACATGCACGAAGAAGAGCAGGAGACCATCCAGCCTTCACCACCTTCCCAGCGGAGAGGGTTAATTTTGGAAAGGGAGGGAAGGTTTAGCATTAGTCAGACATCAGCATGGAGATTAAACCTTTGTGAATGGGCTTGAATCGGTCTGAATCTAGGTGGCAGCCTCCCTTCCCAAGGTGCCTTCTGCTGAGGAAGAAGGTCCGCTGTTTGAGCTCCAAAATCTGTCCCTCTTGAAGGGCCAGGCTGCTGGGACGAGGAACCAGCTTGCAGGACCCGGCAAATGGGCCTCTGTAAACCTGTGATTGTCTTGGTTTTGTTTTGTCAAGCACATTTTATATGTGCGTATCTCACGCTTGGTAAAATTAGGCAGAGTCCAGAAATCAATGGGTAACAGCTGAAAAAGCCCTGCCTTGAAAAAGTTTCTAGAAGGTGATGACAAAACCAACCCTCACCTGAGTGTTAGGACATCTCTGGGCAGGCTGGTGGAAGTGGGGAAGGCAGTTGCATGATAACTGGGAGAGACTCATCTAAAATGGGAAAGACTGCTCAGAATGAAGTATGGAAAGTAGGCTGAGAGAGCAGAGGAGGCTTTCTTAAAGTGACAAAGTACTTGAACATCATCTCATGGAATCAAAAAGCCATTCAGGTTGGAAAAGACTTCAGGAGGTCTCTAGTCCAACGAGTTGCCCAAAGCAGGGTCAGCATCAAGTTTGGATATTACCTTGCTGCTGTAGTGGTCAGGCACACGTGGTCCTAACCATGAACCCCAATATAGGAAGGGAATGTGGTCAGAAGGGGAATTCAAAGGACAAATTCAGAAAACCTAGAGCTGGTTGCTACCAGGGAGTGCCAGGAGGTGCCACCAGGTCAAGATTGTTGAGCCTCTTTATTGACGCCTTGTGCTGGGTGACGGTGGCATATTGGCAGTGACCCCAGCTGTCACTGTCACAGCTGTCATACTGGGATGTCCACATTGGGCGGCCGGTCTCTGTGTCATTACGTGATTCACACCAACTTGGTGCAGGCTAAGCATATAAACAAGATTACAGACCATGACTTGTTAGTCTTTTATCTTATTATAAGCGTTAGATGTCAACCAACTCGCTGTCCGTGCCTGGACGTCTGCTCTAGGGATCGTTGTGTACAATGATGATCCTATCCCAGGTGTATGTGATAACTCATCACCCTTAAACATAGGGGAGTTTTCTTCCTGCTAAGTTCTGGTTTCCTTTAGGGAGGGATGAAGGTACTGCAAGATGACTTGGTTTTAGAGTTTCCTACTAGAGACCCATAAATACCTCAAATATGTTGTTTGTGCTCGTTTGCTCGACTTGGTGATTTCTGACAAACCCATTCCCTTTCAGTCCACCGTCTCTCCTGTGGCTAATCAGCAAAATGCTGCTTGGGCATGGGGTGAGCACCCCAAAAGTGGAGTTGTGTGTGTTAGCTCTTGCTCTGCTTTATGCTTTGTCATGGGTGTTCAAGGGGGACCATCCCTGGAGCAGAGCCCTGGGCTTGATTTCCTCCAGTGCCACCCTCAAAATAAAATAGGCAAAACCCCTTTGGTTTTGTGTTGTGTGGCCCCAGGGGATGGAGGACACCTTGTGACTCTGCTTGCTCCATCCCAAATGATGACACCCTTATCAGCTGTCCCCTGCCTCACGCGGTCACCTCCCCATGCCATCGTACCTTCCAGGACTCATTGCAGCCACCTATTCTCCCAACTCTTTCTTTAGCAGTTTCTATTTAATAATTAGTGCTTTCCATTTGGTAATTGGCACTAATTACCTAAAAGGGGAGAGGCATGCCCTCCTCCAGGGCTCCATGCTCTCTGGGGCTCCTCTATTTTTGTCTATTTTTTTTTCTTTCTTTCTCCTTTTTTAAGCCACATGATTTTTGTTCAGCATCTAATGTGTGATATTGATCTACATAATGAGCCTTTTGACAGTCCAGGCACATTTGGGAATAATTCCTTGAGCAGATTAAGTCCTTGGGCCAGAACTGCTCGTTCTCAGCAGTTTTCAAGTGAAACCACAATTGTTCAGAAGTGACAGATGAGAAATAGTTCAGGAGCTGGAAATTACATGAGCTGGGAACAGATTTTTTTTCTCTTCTTCCCTTCTGGATGGCATGTGACTCATTCCAAATTTGCTTGGTAATTTTATACTTGTCTCAAAACAGACAGTAAATACCAGTTCCCAGTGAAGGAGAGGGTGAGGGATGAAGTCTTGGTGTCCCGCAGTGTGGTGGGAGCTCCTGTGTCTTCTCCCTCCCAACCGCAGGGGAAGAGGAGTAGGAGTCTTAGCACAAGACACTGGTCCAGAGCTTAATTCATGTGCAAACATGCCCAGCCCAGGTACAGGAGCTGATGGTTTCTTTTCTTTAAGGTGTGAGTGGCATTCAGCCATGGAGAAATAGGGTGAGCCCCCTCCCCATCACTCAACCCAGCTTCTCTGGATAGGGGATGCAGAGCTTGGGGTGAACTTGGAGCCAGCACCTGACTGATTGCCAACGAAGGGGTGTCAGCCCCCCAGAGTGGTACCATCTCCCACAGTAATGAGTCCCAGAGGTCTTACATCATGTGGAAAACACTTAGCTTTGATGGCTGTTCCTGTCCTTCTTGCTGCTGTGGGTTCAGCCCATGTTTGCGAATCAAGTGGCTCCTGCTTGGGTCGTACCTTGAGGAGAGACCTCCCAGGAAATCTGGCAATGCATGCTGAAGTGTGGGGCTTGAAGCATGTCATCTGCAGGTGTTTGCAGCTGGAACAGCCCCCACTGCCGGCTCTGTATCCCCAGGCACCCCAAGCATGGACAGGGGAAAGGACCACGTGAGAGGGTGGTTTGGGTGGTGGCAGTCCCCTCCTCACAGCACACTGCACCTGTCCTTGCTCACATGACCAGGTGTGTGGTCCTCATGGACTGGAAGCTCTTGTGGTGACTATGTGATGTGCAGCCACTGTTAGATGTACGAGCTGTGGCTCCTTGCTCCTACCTGAACTTTCGGAGTCTTATAAACATAGGTCTTGTCTGAAGAAGGATCCATGGCCACTTTCATAGAGTCACAGACTCACAGAATCATAAAGGTTGGAAAAGACCTATGGGATCATCAAGTCCAACCGCCAACCCAACACCCCCAGGCTCCTAAACCATGTCCCCAAGTGCCACGTCTGCACGGTGTTTGAACACCCCCAGGGACGGTGACTCCCCCACCTCTCTGGGCAGCCTGTGCCAGTGCCTGACCACTCTGGCAGGAAAGACATTTTTCCTAATAACCAATCTAAATCTCCCCTGAAACAGCTTGAGGCCATTTCCTCTCATCCTAATTCACCTTTCATCAGAGTGAAGGTCTCCTGGTGCTGTTTCCATCTCAGGAGACCACAGGAGGACCTCTCCATGCCTTTTGCTTGCCCGTGGAGTGTACCATTCATTTCCATCCCTGGTGATGGTGTGGTTTGTGGAGGTGCCCTGTTCCATGCCAGAGAAGGTGGTGTTTCAGTGACATGAAGGGGATGTCCTGTCTGTTGCTGGAAAACAATGCTGGCCAGCTTTCAAAGGAGTGTGTTATCTGGGATGGATGCACTGGGTAGGTGAACACAGCAGAGCATCCATCTGAACATTGTTAGAGCTGCCCTTCCTAGCAATGCTGCATTTGAGGTGTCATCAGCTTTTCTTCGTTAGATGCACATCTTCAGATGATCTGGATGCCAGCTGTTGACATCCTTATGTGTTCAATCCCTGGCTAAGGGACAACTGCAGGATTTGCTAAGGTTTTTAATCACTATATGGATCAGAGGAGACACAAGTGGTTTGAGTTCAGTCTCTTGCATTGGTTAAAGAGGTGTATATGGGATGGTGTATCCATTCTCATGTGTTGGGTTTGGAAAGGGGCTGGTGTTGTAGAGGGATCTGGCTTTGTTTTGCAGAAGAACACTTAATTCCTTGATGATCTGTGCCCTAAACAAGACTATGCTGATAGGGTTTGCAACGTAAGCCCCTGGGTAATGGCTTCTTATTCTGCTAGCCATAATCTACATACACATATTTAGGAGATGGCTGTGCTCCTGGAGCAGAAACTGGAGGGAAGGATAACCTGGTCTGTTGAGACACTTGGGTAGCAGAATAAAGCCTTAAAGACAATGACTTAATTTGTATATACATCTATTTGCATTTGCACAGCCTTCTCTTTATCTTCTGCTCTGTATTTTGACTTTAACCAGTAAGAGGATGTTAAAAAAATACAGAACATTTAGTGATTCAGGCTCCCGTCTCTGAAGGTTTGTGTCTTGGCTGGGCTATCTGCTGGTTTCCCAGAGTCAGTTTGCATCCTGAGGATGCTTTATCTTAAAAGCATCATAAACCCCCTATGTCTTCTATAGAGCCATTCTGCAGAGCTCACGCTAGCTAGCAGGTAAGGTGGGCAAAGGTTTTATCCCCCTGGAAGCACTGGCCCATCAGAGCTGGGAAAGGATGTCTTTGTGTTCCTCCAGCCAGCAAAATCATGGAGCCATGGTGTTTGGTGGTCTGGCAGAGCAGGACTGGGTTTGGGAGAAGAAGCACCCACCCATGTCTGGTCAGGATGGACGTGGGCTTGTGCCTCCATGGATTTGCTTCCTTTGCTGTGGCAGGGGCTCGGGACTCTGCTGGCTCGGAGCTCAGCCAGAGGGATGGCATCGTTTCTTCCGCGGTTGCCAGTCAACTGGTTGATGCAGAACGTGCTATGTTGTTTTGGAGGGTTCTTCCCTTTTTTGCTCTTTCTAATCCATAACAAGGAGAGGTTTTAAAAATCTGTTCTAGTGTGATCTCTGTTTCACCTCGACGTGCAGACCTCCTCACTGGACCACTTACAGTCACGCCGTTGACTCAGCATCATTACTGCTGCCATCCTAGGGAAGCTTTTCAATTATCATCCTCTTCCTCACACCCCTGTCCATCATCCCCAGCTTATCACCCTTATCCAGCACAGCTAATGTTGTGGGCTTTTTACATTAAGCTTTTTAATTTTGTTTTTCTCTTGTGCATGTGTCTGGAGGTTTTCGATAGTGTGGGTTTTAAGGAGGATAAACAAAATGTCTGTTGCTGTCCTTAGATGTAGGAATGTTACAGAAACGGGACTTCTTTTGTTTGTACACGCGTGGAAACTCTAAATGTTTCTCTAAAGGATTATTATAAATGTTACTGGATGTACAGCAAAAGTATCCTGCCTGTGATAACTTTTTTATAATTACTGGGAAATCATGTCTTGCCTCTTTTTTTTTACTTTCTCAGGCCCCCTCCATTCTCAGTGGCTCTCCTGAAGGGATGGAGAACTCGTCGGTGGCATCAGCCTCCTCAGAGGCGGGGAGCAGCCGCTCTCAGGAGATCGAGGAGCTGGAGCGTTTCATCGACAGCTACGTCCTGGAGTACCAGGTCCAGGGGCTGCTGACGGATAAAACGGAGGGGGACGGTGAGAGCGAGAAGACGCAGTCCCACATCTCGCAGGTGGGTGAAGGGCACAGCGTGGGGTGAGAGAGGGGCTAGGGGATGCCTGTGGCCTGTCGCCTGGGTTGGGGATGCACGTCCAGCTGAAGCAGCATTTCAAGCATTGGAGTGTAAAGCAGGACAAAATGAAAGACTGAATTTGGGGCAGCTTGCTTGTTCAGCCAGATACAAGGTCTCCAACCAGTTGGTAGAGGTCTCATGCCAACTTGGTTTTGTTTTTCCATGGTCTCAAGGTGCATGACCTGAAGCTTTTTGACTTCTCCAAGGTTCCCATTTATAAATGAATGATATTTCATTTGTAAATGAAGAGTTCCTCTCTGCATCCCAAACAGCATGCTGCCTCACCAGGCTGGAAAGTTCCTGGAGGGACTGGGAAGAGCTGCAGGGACTACAGCAGTGGGATGCTCGGTAGAGAGATGTGCTCCCATCTGTATGCACAGGGATGTCCATGAAACAACCAAGACCAGAAGGTCAATCAAAAGTCCCAAATGCTCCCCAAAAGCGTGTTTTTTATGGGCATTTTAATATGCTTAATAATCTGTTTGCTTGCTTCATAATTGTTATGTCAGAGAAGGAAATTCCTGTATTTCAGAGGATGGGGTTACCCAGCAGAGGGAGGGTTTTGGTGCTGTCATCAGGAATGACATGGTTCTAGTTAGATTTGATCCTAAAATGAACATTTTAGGTCCAGCACAGGAGATGAAACCTCCTGAAATATTGTTGTTTGGAGGGAAATAATTTGTATTCTGGTCCACAGTGCCCCAGGTGCGTGCTGAAGATGTTAACTGTCAAAGGGATAAGGAGCCCATGGTGCTCATCCTTGACCTCCTACAGCATGCAGAGGAGTTTTGTTGCAGATTGTTTTGTCTCTTGTTTCACACTGAACTCTATTAATTGCTTACAAATGAGGCCCTGCCTACCTAGGGCTTTGTTTTGCCTTTAAATTGGGAGGCATGGTTGGGGCAGTGAGGGCAAAGCACTCTCCTGACCGCTGCCAGAGGTGCCCCCTTCTCCTGTCCCCTGCCCTGTGCAGCCCATGTGCTGATGGTGGGGATCACAAAAGCCAATGCCCCCGAGTCACTCAGAGAGCAGCTTTATTTCCACCCCAGGAGTGGCCCATGAAGTTCGACAAGGCCAAGTGCAAGGTTCTGAACCTGGGTCGGGACAATCCCACTGTCAGCACAGAATGGGGGATGGATGGGTTGAGAGCAGCCCTGCAAAAAAGGACTTGGGGACACAGTGGGTGACAGATTGGACATGAGCCGGCAATGTGTGCTTGCAGCCCAGAAAGCCAAGCGTATCCTGGGTGGCATCACAAGAAGCGCCATCAAGGGATGTGATTCTCCACCTCTACTCGCAGAGATCCCACTTGGAGTAGTGCGTCCAACTCAGGACCCCGTTCAAGAAAGATGTGGACCTGCTGGAGTGGGTCCAGAGGAGGCCACGAAGATGCTCAGGGGGCTGGAGCACCTCTCCTGTGAGGACAGGCTGAGATTGCTGGGGTTGTTGAGCCTGGAGAAGAGAAGGCTGCGGGAAGACCTTATTGCAGGCTTATAAGAAAGACTGAGAAAGACTTTTTACCAAGGCCTGTTGTGACAGGACAAGGGGCAAGGATTTTCAAGTGAAAAAGAGTAGATTTAGAAGAAATTCTTTAGGAGGAAATTCTTTATTGTGAGGGTGGTGAGACACTGGCATAGGTTGCCCAAAGAAGTGGTCGATGCCCCATCCCTAGAAACATTTAAGGTCAGGTTGGATGGGGCTCTGAGCACCCTGGTCTGGCAGAAGATGTCCCTGCCCATGGCAGGGGGGTTGGTGTAGGTGATCTTTAAGGTCCCTTCCAACCTAAACCATTCTGTGATTCTATATATGAAGGATCCCATCCTTACCTGATATCAGCAGTGTTTATCTGATTAATTGAGCTACGCAGGTTGGCTGGAGCTGAGGATCTGATGCAGAACTTTGGGCCCTTTATATATTAGCTTGGTGTAAAGAAATTACCTATCAAAGGAACATTTTTAAGAATAGACTTTGCCAAAGAGGTCGTTTACAATTTGAGGATCAAAGCTGTTAGAAGTGGGAGAAAATAAATTTAAAAATCAAGTGATCCAAAGTAGTTTATAGTGCATTTTTTTAACCTAAGGCTGGAAGATGGCTGTGTTTGAAGTGACACTTTGGAGGGGCTTCAGGTCAAACAGGCAAATGCTGCTTTATTTAACATGTCAAGTTTAGAAATACTATTGAATTAGAAATAAATTAATAGTCAAAGTTTTACAACCATTTGCAGCCTGTCCACACCTCTACCCATCTTCAGGACAAAACCTGATAATAATTGTGGCAGCCCATGTACAATTTTTGCATTAAGATCCTTGGTTGCCACAATCAAATCCATCTTCCAGTTGTGAAAATGGGATTTTAACTTCCCTCCGTCACCTACCCTGAAAAATAGGAGATACTGGGGGTTTTTATGACAATGCTAGGGATGCTGCCTTTAAAGATGGTCAGGTTTTATTTTAAAAGGAAAATGAGTAATGATGAAAGATCTGAACATTTAATCCTTTAATTAGACCCCTTTTAGTGACATCTCAAATTAAGCAGCTAAATGTGGTTGCACCCCAGACCATTGGTTTCTATGTGAACCTCCAGCAAAATGCAGTATTTCATATTTTTAGAGCTATATACGGAACAAGAAGTGAGGATGGGCATTTACATATGTCACCTGCTTTTATTGAGCCGTGTCTTCAGGGATGTGTTAGGAAGGAATTATCTGTTGTCTCCCCAAGATATTAATTTTCCCACCTCATCCCAAATTTGTATAAGAAATAACCATGAATTTTTATTTCTGCTTTTCTCTTCCTGATCACTTCTTATCAAAGCAAGCAATAAGTACTCACGTATCCTGCATCTTGCTGGTGGAAGCCAGCCTGATTGAAGGTGACATGTTCCCTCCTAATGAGAGCTGGAGGAAAAAGGATGGGTTTATGGTGAAGGCACTGGACTGAAACCAAGAAAATTGTTTTTAACTGCAAGATTCTGCCAGCAACTTAATCTTTAACTCTGGGCAAGTTACTTAATCTCTCTGTGGTTCATTTCCTTGTGGCTGTAATAATGTTTTCCCTGCCTGAGAGAGGATAAATCCACTCACCTATGTGTGTGAGGTGCTCGGATGGTACCATATCCCCAGATAAGTGTTCTCTGTGCTTGGGGAAGGAAGGAAAGGCACGTTGTACACTCCTCCAGACTCCATGCCGCTCATGGGGGAGCTGAATCCATCTCCAGTCCAGAGAATCCCAGAGTGTGGACATTTCCATCATGGGAATGTCTCCAGCCTTGCTCCCACCAGAAAAAAAAGAGGAAAATCAGAGGGAAAACACAATTTTCTTTCAGCTGTCAACATAATAATGAGTGACCTGTACCTTGAGAGAACTTTCCAGGCATGTGTTTGCACTCAAAGTTGTCAAAGGAGATGTATGCATAGGTCTAGAAGAAGGCTCTCAAGTGTGATAACATCGTGAGCTTCTCCAGGTAGGTCAGCAGAGGTGGCAGGAGAGCAATGGGCAGCTCTTTAAAGAGGTCATTAAAGGCAAGGATGATGTTTCCCAACTGGTTGAGCTAGCATGGGCTCTGCAATGAAAGCAGAGTAGCGCAGGGATGGTGAGCAGTTCTAGTGGTGGCTTTTCCTCTTACGTGCCGGCTCAAGAAACTCTCAGGTAGTTGCTGTTTGAATAGAATTGAATTTTCTTTTTTTTTGGTACATAAGCCTTGGTGATGGCACCCAAGCAATGAGTGTCTCTGGAACAGCCAACTGCTTCCAGGACGAAAGACCTCAGAAATTGAACTGGTCACCAAGGTTCAACCTCAGCTTTGAGGGGAGGAGGGGGCAAAAAATGATTTTAGGATTAAGCAGCATCTTTTATGTTTGTTTGCTTGACTATGTTATTAATTTTTGTTTTATTTTTTTCCCCAGTATGATGCAACCCTTCATTTCTTTGCGGGGGAAAAATCCCCAAGCGACCCCAAATTAAATTATTTTGGCGGAGGCACCGTGCTGTCAAACCCTGGGGGAATCAGCAGGTCATATTCCAGAGCTGCCCGCCTCTGCCGTGGGCTGTGTTGTCCTGCTGACCTCCTGCTATGGCTGGGAAGTCCCCCAGTGCCGTGTCCTCCACCATGGGGCGAAGCTGGTGTGACAGCAGGGCTGCCATCCAGGCTGCACATCACAGCCACGGCATACGGCAATGGCCAAACCTGCAGCTTTGAGCTCTGTTTTTTGTTTTGTTTAAAATAAAACCACAGGTTTTTGGCAGCTCGGGACTCATATCTGTCCCTGAAGTGAACAGAGTTGGGAAAAGCAGAAAATTCCCAGCTTTCCATGGAGGACTCCATGGAAAAGAGTAATCAAGTCAAACTGTCCTGGTGTGTTCCACATGCCTGAGATACCAAACACCATTGAAATCTGCAAGGAAATACTGGGGGTGGTTTTTATTGCAAAGCATCATTTCAGGTGCCTTCCTGCAATTGTTCCTGCATCTTCCTTCTGCTCACCGTCGGTGGGTGGAGCATTTCCGAGCCAAAGCCTTTGGGATCATCGTCAAAAAGGGGGGGGTGAGCCACACACGAACAGTGATGCCCGCGTCCGGACAGTGTTTGCTGTGTGCTGTGGACTGACACAGCAGTTTTTCCCAGCCTGGCTATTATTTTACACAATCCCTTTTTTTATCCCTTTTACAGTGGACTGCGGATTGTAGTGAGCAGCTTGATGGCAGCTGTTCCCCATCGCGAGGGAAGGGCTCGTCGTCTCACGAACACAATCAGGTAGGGGTTGTGTGTAGCTCTTCCTCACCAAACCTTTGCTTTTGTTCTTGTACTGCCTCATCTGGCAGCATGGAGCCTGCCCATGCTGCCAGCTTTCCCTCTCTCGTGGAAGGGGAGATGTGTCCCTCTGCTCGGCATTCGAAAACTCGCTCCCACTGAAACCATGGGAGATGGGCAACATCCCGATGTGCAGATGGGTGCTTTGACCAGGAGCTTATTGCTCTGCAATAAAGGGGAAAAAATATGGAGTGTCCCATTTATTCCTGAAGAGCTTCTTATTGCCACCTGTGCGAGGGACCTATTTGGAGCATCGAAGCTGACTTGGAAGTATGAGGTGTATCTGGGATGAGGGATCTTTGTGTAGCTGTGCTTCTGGTTATGTGCTGCAGCACAAGGATGGTGTTGCAGGGAAGAAGATTAAATAGCTGAGAGGGTGAACTGGGAGAAGAAGCAAAACTGCATGTGCTGAGAGCCTGTGTTGGGTTTGCAATGACAGAAGCCAGGTGTGAGTCAGTTTTGGTGGTTGTACGTGGTGTGAACATCAGTGAAGAGTATTTACCAAGCTCTGCTGGCATCGTTGGAGGTGGCTTTCCCTCCTCTGTGTGAGCACCGGTGTGGGAGAGGGTTGGGTAGGTTGGAGGCATGGTTTTGACCATTGTCACATGGTTGAGGAGCTGCTGTGTCTCCATGAGACCATCAACCCTGTAAGAGCAGTGTTCGTCTGAGGAGATACGAGACCAAACCGGCTGCAGGAAAGGGTACAGCGGTGTTTGCAGTTGCTGTGGCTGATGGATGTCCCATCTGGAGAAGGGGCTTCAGGCTGGTGGTTTTGGTGCTCTTGCCCTGCTTGATGTCCTCTAGGCTTCAGTCCCACATGGGGGATCCGTGAGAAGAAGCCTGGGAGCCCCTTGCAGGGTGGTACCAGAGGTCATGCTGGTCTAAGCAGTGCATATTGCAGCTCCCCCATCCTGTTTTGGGCACAGCTTTTTCCCACACAGAGCTGTACTGGAATTGGCTGTGGGATGGGGGCTCATGCGTCCCCTTCCTGCCATGTACCTGGAAGCAAGGATGCTGGGAGCATCTATACCAACACCTGCATACAACAAAGACAAGATCTTGTTATGTAGGAAGGTGTGTGCTGTACGGAGACGCTGCTTCAGATGAGCCTCTGAAGGTACCAGACGGAATTGTGGATTTGATTTATTATCACTTTGATCTGCTCTGAAATATTCAGCAGTAAAACCTCATCTGGGCTCCCTCCCAGCATCACAGCCAGCTGCTTGAAATTCAGCTGGGAGGCTTGCCATTTCCATCAACCCTCCTTGGGTTGGTTGGGGTGTTAGCAGGACCAGGTGTTGTTTTCCCTGGGAAAGAAGGTCCCTGGCTCTTCACCCAAAGGCTCAGCTGATGTGTCAGTCCCTGGTGGGTACCACGGGAAGACACAGGAGTCATGCACGAGTGGTGCTTTCCTAACTCCAATCATCAGCAGCCCTGACATCTTCCATCTGCCTTGTGCCGTGCTCTCTTTGTTTCAACTTGTGCTGTTCTTTATTTTTATTTTTTTTTCCTGGGCATTAAATCTTTTTGATCTCCTCCAGCACGGAGCTTGTTTTCTATATACAAATAGCATTCACTGATGTCCAAGCTGTTTTCCTTGCATTTGCGCTATCTCCCAGCCTGCAGCAGAGCTAATAATTATCTCTCTCCATGTTGGGCTTCCTTTAACAGCAAGTAACAAATTTTCCTTGGCACTAAAGAGGAGCTGCAAGCTATTGTTCTTCTGTCCAGGCAAGCGTTTCTCTTGCTGTTACTGATACACGAGTGAAACGCTGCTGGTGAGGGCTAGGTTCAGTTTATTACTGTTTCTGGCTGTTGATTTTTCACTAGTAGCTTTAAACATTAAGAAAAAAGTATTCATTAATAAGGTGTTTGTCTTGAATGTAAATTACCAATCACTCTTCAAACCTGCTAAGGAAAAAAAGCTGGCTAATTATTTCCCCAGGGATGTTAAGGGCTTTTTTTTTTTTTTGCGTTTTTTAATAGATTTTGAGGGGTTTGGTTGGAAAATCAAATTCCTGGTTTTTCCTGTTTTATTTCCAGCTGAGATTTCTGCATTGCTGGTTGTGCAATATGCACCAGTCTTAGTTGAAAAATACTTGGATGTGAGACTTCTGCTGGCTTCGGCTACTGTGAAAATGTGGGTTATGTATCGGTGACCCTGATATGCCCACACAGTTCTAACCTGACGATCAGAAGGGGCATTTATATGGAAGTCCAGGCTAGTCCTGGAAATACATTCAGTGTCTGGCTCCTTTTCTGTGAAGGCAGAGTAGTCCAGGGCCACACTTTCAAATTAATTGGCTTCCCAAAGGTTGTAGGGGAGCTAGGGTGGAGCTGACTTTCCTGTGCCTGAAAATCCCCCTCTGCATCCCTAAGTACCTGATGCCTTTGAAATTATTGTCTCTAGGATCCAGCAAGGTTAAAGCAAATAAAAGAAAGAATTATTTTGCGTGTATAGGTGTATTATGTTTTTACATATACATTTTTATATGATATGTGTGTATATAAGCAACCACAGGATGTTGTCTAAGTGTGGGACTGAGAGCCATTCGTGGATAATGTACAATTTAAGGGTAATAATAAGGTGTCTTGATGCAACCCGCAGTCCAGGATATTCCTAAATTGCTGTTTTTCTGACGTTGTTGGGTATCTCTGGGAAAGAGCACCCCGTACTTGCCCTGCTCTTGCACTGCTTGGTGAGACATCTGCTGTTAGTGGTGGGAGACTATACGGAGGTCAGTGCCCATAGGCTGGCACTTGTGCATCCCATACAAAGCAGTGGCTTAAAAATGGAGAAAATTCCCCCTGGAAGCCTTTTACTCTGGTCTTTCCAGTTCTCTGGGCAGGTGGCTGCGAGAAGATGGCCTGCTCATGGAGGATCTCATGAGATACATTTTGTGAACTCCTGGTGCTCAGAGAAAATCCCGGCCTCACAATTACATTAGCTCATCTATAATTCTCCTTGTTTCCTGCTGTGAACCCTTTCGTTTGCTGCCTGGCATTGCCATGCTCTGCTAAGCCCCACTGCATTTGAGCGATACCCCCCCAGAAGGTCTGCTAGCACCATGTGAGCCTCTGGGGTGAAGACCACTCCATCGAGGTATGTAAGATACTATCTGAGCATCGTATTGCCTCCATAAATGAGGCAAGTTTAGATAATGGAATCATTTAAAATCTTTTTATGTTTGGAGGGTTTTTTTTCTAAAAAGACCCAGTGGGAAGATTTTATATAATACTTTATTTGCATTCCCCTTGTGAGGCTGTTGCAAGTAGGAAGCTCTTTGATGCATTTCTCAGAGTAATTCATTAAGTAAAAGACTGCTGGTATGGTGTGTATTTGGAGAGCCAGCGGAGCTCTTGGTACATGAAAGCCCTGGCAGCAGCTCCATCCCAGGCTCCCCTTAAGTAAAGGGCATTAACAAAAACCAGAGCAGCTCTGTGGGTTTGTCCCATTTCTCCAGGCAGTGGGAGAAGGAGAGCTGAAAATCCTCCTCCCTGGCCAAGTCCATCCCTTCCCCCATGGTGACTGGCTGTCACCCATCGTCACCAAGCAAAAGCCTGTGTTGTTGGCAGTAAATGAAACTGCAGTTTATTTTACTGCTTTTTTGCATGTGTGTCCATGTCCCACCAGGTGCAGCAGGGATTTGTTGCATGATTGGGGACCTCAGAGGCTTTTCCAGTTGATGGTCACGTTGCCTATCTACTGAGCCGTGAAGGAGCAGGCAGGGCATGTGGATCACATCTGGATTATCCTAAACCCTGCTGGTAGCACCCTTCTGCTGTCCTCCCTGAGGAGCTGGTGGTAGAGGAGATTACTTGGTTTGCCTCCCCATTAAGCCAGTAGAAACAGTGCTGCACGCCTGTGGCAGCCAGAGGTGGTGGGTTTCCACTCTTAAGTGTTGGATGGAGATGATTGTGCTGTTTAACATTTTCATCAATGGTTTAGACAGCAGGATCATGTCTACCCTCAGCAAGTTTGCAGATGACACCAAGCTGAGCGGTGCGGCTGACACACCTGAGGGACGGGATGTCATCCAGGGAGACCTGGAGTGGCTGGAGAGGTGGGCCTGGGAGAGCCTCATGAGGTTCAACAAGGCCAAGGGCAAGGTCCTGCCCCTGGGTCGGGGCAGCCCCCAGTATCAACACAGGCTGGGGGATGGAGGGATGGAGAGCAGCCCCGCGGAGAAGGACTTGGGGGCACTGGTGAGCGAAGAGCTGGGCATGAGCCGGCCATGTGCGCTGGCAGCCCAGACAGCCAGCCGTGCCCTGGGCTGCATCCCCAGCAGCGTGGGCAGCAGGGCGAGGGAGGGGATTCTGCCCCTCTGCCCCGCTCGGGTGAGACCCCCCTGCAGCGCCGCGTCCAGCTCTGGAGCCCCCAGCACAGACAGGACATGGACCTGCTGGAGCGGGGCCAGAGAAGGCCACGGAGGTGATCAGGGGCTGGAGCACCTCTGCTCTGGAGACAGGCTGAGAGAGCTGGGGGTGTTCAGCCTGGAGAAGAGAAGGCTGCGGGGAGACCTTATTGCGGCCTTCCAGTGCTTAAAGGGGGACTGTAGGAGAGATGGGGGCGATCTCTTTAGCAAGGGCTGTTGTGAGAGGACAAGGGGTAACAGTTTTAAACTAAAGGAGGGTAGGCTTAGACTGGAGATAAGGAAGAAATGTTTTACAGTGAGGGTGGTGAGACCCTGGCCCAGGTTGCCCAGAGAGGTGGTCGATGCCCCATCCCTGGAAACACTCAAGGTCAGGCTGGACGGGGCTCTGAGCAACCTGCTCTGGTTGGGGATGTCGCTGCTCGCTGCAGGGGGTTGGACTGGATGGCCTCTAAAGGTCCCTTCCAACCCAAAATGTTCTGTGATTCTGTGATTAATTTATGATTAGCTGGCCGTTGGTTGCAGATGATTATCTAGCTGGGGTCAAGAGTATCTCAAGGGCCGTGCTATCAAGTTAACAGCATTAGATGTTGAGTGTGCTCTGCTGTTCGGTCGCATAGAGATGTAGGGGGCTTTGCAGAGATCGTGTGCCATAGTCACCGAGCCTGGCACATCCTGCTAAAGCATATGCGAACCCAAGCCCCAGCCTTGCTGATAAGGAAAGCATGAGAACTTCCCACAAAATCAAATGTAATATCACGTGAAACTTTCTCTCTGATGTCTCCATAGCTCAAAGAAGCACAGTGCTAGTGCCAAAACATTTCCAGGCAGGAGATGCTTTGTGTCCTATGAGCTCACACTGCAGGCAGAGGACATCTGACCTGCCTGCATCTGGGGATGTGCAGCAGGGGGAGGTGTCTTTGCCTGCTGTGCATGGCGTGGGAGCAGAGCAGATCCACTTAAACCTTTCAGGTCCTTCTTTCATGTGTCTCACCTGAACCTCCAAACCCCCTCCAATGATGAGCACTTGGCTTCCAACCATATGAAGTCATGGCTGGAAAAGCTGCTATGTTGCCAAAGCAAAGGCAGTAGTAGGGATGGGGTGATGTGTGAAGGTTGTCTCTTGGGAAACAGCAGATTTCAGTGCACAGTGGAACTTAATTTTATAGAAAATGGAAAAAACAAAGTATCAGTGTAGATTTCTTTTGGAATTCCAGAGATTTTTTTTGCAGGCATCAGTGCTGCTTGTTCGCCTGGGGTCAAATACCAGGAAATCCTCCCTGGCAGATGCTGCAGAGGCAGGTGATCACAGTCTCAGGCAGTAGCCACGTCACTAGGTCCAGAATTGGACTGAGGCTTCTGCGACCAGCACCGCCGTCATGTAAACCTCTCAAGTCAGTAGTGAAGTCGTTTTCTTGCTGGCTTAAATCCTCTGACATCAGTAGGCAGCGTGTAATGCCCCAAATCCTTGGCTAACCAGATCAGCACTGGAGAGTGGGTGGGCGCTGCTTGTGAAGAAGCTGGCAGGATCTCCTGACCGAAGATGTAATTCATTTCCCTGTGCAGGTAGGCAGTTTGTGACTGGCTTTAGTTGCCCATCTTTGGGTCCAGATCTGAAGCACAGTAATTTTCTTGCTCAGCAAAACATGAGAGGTGATCCTGGGGGCAGTTTGGGGTTCTCCATCTCACCAACCCCCTTGTATCATAGCCCAGGGCCAGTTTGTACACTGAATTTGGTTGAGGTTGGCCACCATGCTGAAGATCTGTTGGGACAAGTGGGTGCTGGCAGATGCTGCAGTCACCATTGTGTTGTTTCCAAAAGAAAAAAGAGAAAGCAAAAGACAGGGAGTTACTTTGAGGCTTTGCCAGTGAATACAGGTTAGCGTAGCCCTGCCTTACAGAGGAAGAAATTAAATCTTTTAGTGGGGTGACCTGCCCATGATCAAAGAGCAGCTCTGAGAAACACAGTCACTTAATGGTTTTCTGCCTGTAATTGCTGGGTGACACTCCCTCCATGTAGTGAATGCAGCCCCGTTCAGTTACGGTTGAAGAGGACTGCTGAGAAAGAATTCAAGTCCTTTAGCTAATATATAGGTTTAACTTCCTCTGGGACATCTGTTCGGGATACGCCTCGTGAAGGAGCACCACCCCTTGTGAAGCAGGCACCTGCTTGAGTGTCTGAAGATCTGGGAGTGAAATGTTTCACTGCTTTGCCACCTGATTTAGGAGAACTGTTGCTGCTTACAGAGGATGGAGGAAGGTGTCTTCTAGGCCTGGTGTCATTAGTGACTCACATGGGAGGACGTCTTGTCACCCTCAGTTTCCGTTTGTGTAGAGCGGACAGGGTGACGCCTGTCTGCCCGTTGAAGGGAGACCTTCCCACACTCTAGTTCCGTGAAACTTGCAGTAGCTCAGTTACCTTTGAGGTCTTCATTCTTCTTCCAGATTTGGTTGGATAGGTCAACAAGTGCCGAAGCTCTTGGCAGAGAATGGATGACATGAGCCATTTCCTCCAAGGCTCGGACAGGGGCTTGCTGCTGGGTTTCCATGGCACGTCTGAAGTTCTCAGTGCCATTATGGGTGCTTTCAGTGCCCCTTCTCATCCTCATCCATGCACATAAATGAGCTAGCTAACACGTCCTTGGCTAACACGTCTCTTCTGATGTTGTCCAGAGGGAACACAACCACACAGGTTAGACCCTTTTCACAGGGAGTCCAGAAAGATCTTGTAGGCTTAACCTCCTACTTCCAAGCCCATCAGGTCCTTTAGTCCCTTATTGTAGCACAGTTATAGGTAAACCTTAGTTTTCCTGGTGGGAGAAGAGCTCCAAGTGATGTTTGGTGTCCCTTCTTCTATGCCTCTACCAAAACAGTGAGCAGGTACCCTACCAGATTGGAGAGGGCTGGGGAAGGTGGACCTGTGGAGGGAGGGAGCAAAGCCAAAGTGGTTGGTTTTTCTGCACGATATTTTTATAAGGGTAAGTTTTCTCTTTTTCTTATAGCTTTATGCAATACATTGAGAAGAAAGAAACTGGAAATTTGTCCCTACTAAAATGTTTAGAGTAATCTTTTTTTTTTTCATAAAAGGTGGTTTTAAAATTATGAAAATGATTGTTTTCATATAAGCCATTGTTTTTCCATAGAAAAATTGGTTGTTCTAGAATAGGTCTAGAAGAGAAGGAAGATTTTGCATTAAATACCTGGAGTCTGGTGTCAAAATTCTGCGTAACTGCAAGGTTTAGCTGCAGCACGCGAAAACCTCTGCTGTGGAAAAATCTCAAAAAGGACCATTTACATGATAGCTGTCTTCTCTTCTGACCAGGATTAAGCCTCAGAGTTTGGGAGTCATTTGAAGGACACCCCACATCTTGGTCTAGGGAACTCCTTGTAGGTGCTGTTAATGCTGGGGGTTATCTCAGAGGCTCCTGTGTCCTGAGAAGTCCTCTAGCTTTCTGTTGTCTTTCCTTTTCCTCTGGCCCACCTTAGGCTGTGAATGCTGTACATTGAATATTGAGATTTTTACATACAATTGAATGTGAATCCCATCAATAATCCAGTGATGTCTTTAGGACACTTAAAGCTAGTGGCATTCCCATGCTTGGTCTACACCTCTACCAACACAGCCATCTTCACCCATATTTACCATCACTGAGAGCAACCACGTAGGTGGTCATCACGGTTCTGTTTATAGCCTGTGCACTGGGGAAAGTTATCTCCTTTTTTCTGCAAATGGGATTTTCAAACTTGCACAGAAGCGGTAGAAAGTATCAACTCTTGAGCTGGCAAAGGGAGCGGGATTAATTAGTTCATGCCTCAAAGAGCTAGCTGCAAAGGTAAAAATTGCAGTGTAAGTGAAACATATGATTATGGCTAATTAAAATGCAAATGTTAGATTTGACAGCTAGTTTCCGAAGGAGGGTAGCTGGCAGTGTTAATGTGCACAAGCCTCACTGTTCCCAAGAGGGTGCAGAGCTTGGCCGGAAGGATTGGCATGGATGAGAGCAGCTACTAGGAATCAGTCTCTGGAGGGGGTGATGTTTCCCCCCAAGCCCCAAAGTGAGGCTCAGAGGTCTCATCTCCTGCGGGTGAGTGTAGACCACGAATGGTAGGTGGAGGAGCCCAAATAAGAGCTGGGAAGAAGAGTTCAAGGGTTGTTTGGTGTGTTGGGAGAGACTAGGAGAGTCTTGGTGTTTTGAGGGCACAGCAGAGAGTAACGGGGCCAGATGATTGGGTTGGCAGGAGGCAAGGGCATGGGATGGAGAACTTTGTGCCATTACAACTGTTTCTTCAGCTTTTGTTGGAGCTGTGGAGAAATCTGTTCCTGCAACGCACTGAATTAATTTAGCAAGAGCACTGTGTGGGAGACGTGGAGGTGGCCACGCTGCAGGATGGAGGGTGAGCAGTGCTGCGTCTCACCACTATGGAGCCTCAGCTTTCTGCTGAAGTCCAGCTGCCTGCATGGGTTTGGGATGGGGGTTTTGTGGTTTTTGGGATGAGATTGGTGGAGGATTTTTGTTGCTTGGTTATTGTTTTTTAAGGAATGATCATTACCTGCATACTCTCGCCTGTTCCTCTAGCATCACCCATGAGGTTGGTGTGAGCTTCCCTGCTCCTGCAGAAAGGAGGTCTGCAGAGAGGGTTCATTTTAGCACGAAAGGGCTTTGTTAGAGGTCACAAAGCTGCCAGAAATGTCTGGTGGACATATTTCTGTTCTGGAGACTTGAACCCCTGACGCTAAGGTAGCAGTAAAAGGTTGTTCATCTTTGACAGTTAGTCAGAAATTTAGGTAAAATATTCAGCTTGGCTGTGCTGGTGAGTTTGAACATGAGTGTATTTAGGCCATACCTGGTTGGACTGTTTCAGCTTCAACAGAAGTTTCAACAATTTTTATTTTTAAAATAATTTGGTTTTAAATATAAATGTTAATAGGGTGATAAATAGGTGATAGGTGATAAAGATAAGGAATGTGAACAGGGAAAAGACCCCAGGCCATGAGCTAGAGCCAGGAGACAAGCTGATTTAGTGAAAGGGTACCTGTGATTTTTATATAACTGGTTCGTGCTGCATCCGCTGGCTTTCCTTGGTGAGTTTGGACGTTGATGCATGGTGGTACCAATCTCCCTGTTTCTCACAAGGGTTTTATTGTGGTCAGCCATGTTTCCGGAATTTGCATAACCTCAGGTTGTCTGCAGGCAACCACGACTAAAAGTTGGGTCAACTGAATATAACTGAATGATGATGTGTATTTTCAGTGTGTCTTTTAAGGCGAAGGACACATATGCTGTCTCGGTCCCATCGTAGCATTTGGCACAGAAATTTTTCATACGTGGATGAACAAGATGTTCAGTGTGTAGGATACAGTAAATTGGTAATAAATCCTTTGAATATCTAGGTGATGAAGGTTCATTTCTCCCAACAACCTTTTCACTTGGTGCGCGTCTTTCCCATGTCAAAGAAGGTTATTTGCACTTCTCAGGATGCCTGCAAGAGTCGCTTTTCCCCAAGGCTTCCTGAAGCAACCATCTCTCCATGTATCACAAGTGGCATCAATTAAGTTTTCTTTCCCTCCATGCCAATTAACAACTCCTTTAACTTTGTGCCACGCTTCGTTCCCTCAGCCGTTGGGAGATTCAGGTCGCAGGGGGGAAGAAGGTGCTTTCTGCTGTTGGTGGAACATCTTGTGGGAATAACCACAACCTCTCAAATTTCATCTATATACAACTTGAAAACCAGCTGACCTCCTCTTTTGAAGTCAATACTGATTTTAGGCTATAGCAAGCAGAATACGTTTGAGCTTGCTTGAGACATGCTAGGTTTGAGGATGGAGAACGTGCAGCTGGAGCAACACAGAAATCTGCCAATAAGTTTTTCTTCCAGTCCCTTGAGTTGGGTAGGTACTTAAATGTTTCACGTGCACTAAGGTCTGTGCTGGACCACTGGGTAGCATCACCTTAGGTAGCTTAGGCTCTGCTGTGCACCCGTACCCCTGCCCCATCCAGCCCAGGTGGCAGTGATGGAGCTGAGACCTGTCTGCGCCCCCAAATTAGTGACCTGGACTTGGCTGCTGTGTGCAAAGAGGAGTTCATGCCTTGCTCTACTGATGAGTCCTTTTGGATCTTGAAGGCCAAGGTGGCTCTGCCCTCGTATTAGCCCATGGCTGTGTCCACAGAGACTTGGGTAGCCCCGTGAGGATGTCTGAGATGGGAGAAGCCCTCTTTAAGTGTCGTCTCTCACACCAGTCCTGAAAAACATGCTCCCCTTTATATTTCCCAAATTTTCAGAGTACTTGAAAGGGTTGAATATTCTGCTCTCTGTGATTTCATGTTTTTTTAATCATCTTAGGTCACTTCAAAGGTCTTCTGCAAGCCTCTGAGCAAAGCTTTTGGAGCAATTGCCCTGACAATATCCACCTTTCTCCCCAAGCACCTTGTGGGATGTTTGGGTAGATAGGGCTGGTCGGATGGGTTATTCTGGTTTTCAGATGACTCACCTAGCCCTGAGGGCTGCCGGCTGAACAAGAAACCTGCAGGTTGCTTGACAGCAGAACAAGTGTTAGGAGAATAAAGGAGAATATTTGGGACAGCTCCTTAATAGGCAAAAATAGTTATTTGTGTAATGTGTCTTCTGGTGAGCTCCAAGTGTTTTCAAGTATGTGAGTATCTGGACTCCAACAGTGGACTGAGCAGAGGGAAAAACTGAGAAGTTGATTTGGGCTTGGGAGGGGAATTAAGGATATATAAGCAGTTTTAAAGGACATGGGGTTGTTGAATATGCATAATTAATCCTCATGAAGATAGAGGAGGTAAGTATTATTTTTCCCTATGCACAGACTAGAGCACTAGAGCCAAATCTTAACACAATGTCATCCTTTTGCAATGTTTAAATAGAGCATCTTAAAGGGCTCCAGGAAGGCCCCATGCATGGGCATGGTTTTGTAGGTGCTTGCACATGTGCTCTGGGAGCTGGCACTCTCCTGGCTCACCAGGTCGGTGGTTTTTGTGGGTGCGGGACAGCGTTGCTCTTGACTAAAGTGAGCTGTTTGTTGTTTTCAGGAAGAGTGGGATCACAGCAGCAGTGGGAGCGCAGGATCCCGGCCGGGGTCAGGCTCCAGGCGTGGGTCTGGATCCAGGTCTGGCAGCCGTGGGAGAAGCAGCCAGTTCAGGCAATCGACCAAGGTATACCTGGTAGCGATGTGCTGAAGTCATGTCCTTTGCTTGCTGTTTATCAGAGGCATCCTAACGACATGTATTGTGTGTGTGTCTACACATAGGGTGTGAGTGCATGTCAATTATGAAGGACACCTCAGAGACCTATTTAATTCAGGCATAATGTGCGACCTGGCTGCTGAAGGCTGTAGCTGTTCTTCTGCCTCAGGAAGTCTGTTGAGGTGTGCTGAGTGCCTTAATATTGGGAAAGAAGTCCCTAGTCAGCTGGTTTAGTGCAAAGGAAATTAGTTTTGGTGTTTTTTTTCCTTTGTTTGAAGTCTTGAAGTATTTTAATTTTGGGAAAATAAGAGATGTCTGTAATTATTTTTTTTGGCAAGTCTTCATTAGAAGTTGATATATGAGTCAACACCACACAGATGGTTTTAAATGGTGACCTTGAGTCCAGCTGCTTTCCATGGGAACAGTCAGCAGATCTAGTGGGGAGTTACCTTCCTACCCTGCAAAAGACTTTAGGAATTTGCTTTTGATTTGGTTTTAGGTCCGTTCCTTGAACTCAGACCAGGGACCTCTTCTGCATGTTTTAGTCAGCCTCTGTCCTCCTCTCTCCTCTTGGAGTTGCTCTACTTCTGCACGCGTGAGCATTGGTTGTGCCAGAAGTGGAGGACGGACTCTGGGATATTTGGGGCCAGTGGTCAATGTCCTGGTCCGTTCATCCATCCTGGAGAGCTTGAGGAAATAGTCTATCCTCCTGAGCCATGCTGTGGTAGGAAAGGGCCTGAAGAACCATGTCGTTACTGGAAAGCAATGGTCCTTTCTGGGAGGAGCAAGACTCAACACTTCCCTTTTTCTTTGAGCAGGGATAATAATGTGTTCCTCAAAATGGTGGTATTTTTCTTACAAAAACTTAGAGTTGTCAACAAGAAAACCTTTAATCAGAGCCTTTTCAGACAGTTTGGTATCTATCTATTTTGTTTTATACCGAAGTGCAGCCAGGGGTTGCAGACAGCTGAGAGGGAGGAAGTTAAGGGGAATCTTCTCAAAGGTAGAACTGAAAAATGCTTAAGAAGTAACACAGGATAATCCCTGAATTTACACCACGGACTCAGCCAACCACTTGGCATTGTTCTACATTAATGCTAAGCACAGCAGTGAGCTAACGCTGTTGCAATTGTGTGATGAAGAGCACGATTTTGTATTTGTAGTGGTTTGCCGGAGGATGGTAATGAGGAGCAGCGAGAGGAACCGGTGGGATGCTGAGCTGGGCTTTGAAAAGCTGCTGCATGCATGCAAATGCCGACTTTGTGGGGAATTTGCTGAAGCTGCATGCATGGGTAAATAGTCAGAGTCCACGCGGCTGGTGGCATGGTCCGTCCCTCTGTTTGTGTGGGCAGCCACAGGGGTTGGGTGGCACTGCATGGAGATGACGTGTGCTGACAGGGGCTGGAGGGCAGAGGTTAATGGACGTGCTTTTAAACCATACTGGGTGTAGGATTGGCTTTACCAGATCTCTGATCATTCTGGGTATTTATGTCGTTCTCGTCAGTGTGTCTCTCAATCATCATTCCTGGTGGCTTAATTAATTTTCAGCAGTACTAACCCCTTCATGATGAAATTTGTTATTTAAAGCTGAGGGTTGGGTCATTGAGAGCTTCAGGTTAAAACTGCTTACAGTTATAATTGCAGTCCTGGGGGAACTGACAGCAAGTAATTTCTTTTCTTAAATACATGCAATTTTTATTTTTTTTTGTCCCTGGACTTGAGAATTGGCTTTTTTAAAGTCTTGTTATTAAGTCTTGGTACCGTGCTGTGAGCATTTTAGTAAGCACCCTGCAGCGCAGGTTTGTTTGGGCAGCAAGCACGCTCCCTGCCCTGTGAGTTGAGACAGAAACCGGTTACAAAAACAGGTCATTGAAGACTGAAAGGACATCTCGAAATGACTGTAGTGACTCATGACTTAATGACGAGTTGCATTATCGTTTGGCCCCGGCGCCGTATTTATGGAGTCTGGCTAATGCTTGGAGCATCTCCGGGAGATCATGGGGACATTGTCTAGGAGGACCAGGAGTTGCAGCCCGGTTTGGGTGGAAGCATCCAGCCGCTGCCTAGCCATCTGACCCCCTGCACCACCTGAACCATTGCCGCGATTTCCCCCGATTCCTGGGATTAGTGCTGGGGCTGACCTGCCTGTGCTCACCGGTAGAGCACCGATGAGCTGATGCACCGAGGAGGTGTTGGGGAGCTGGGTGGGACAGCTTGTGCTGCCTCCGCTTGCGCTGCGGATTAGGAGGTGTGGGTGCCAAGGCTCTCCTTCCACGTCCAAACAGATCTCAAGCCAAGTGTCAGACAGTACTTGCTAGATACTTTATTTCAGGGATCAAGAAGGCCCTGATTGCCTTCTATGATGGGG
>VZTV01031102.1:0-12241 GCA_013400875.1 Anhinga rufa
CAGCCAAAGTGCTCTGTTCAGCCCGGCTGGTCTGTTTATCAGACAAATACTAAACAAACATCAATGCCCATGATTCTCAGCATAAAAGACACCCTTTCTGTTCTCCCCATCTTCTATTTATGGAGACTGATGTTTATTATGTTTTGCCACATAACTTAGATGAAACCCTGGATAGAAGTGGGACACTATGTACTCAATGAATACTCACTCCTATGGGATAATTCATGATAGCGCATAGTATCACCAAATTAATTTTGCCAGGTTTTACTACAAAGCACATAATCTCCTTGGGCAAAGGCCTTGTCTTTTTATATCTTTAAAATGCCTTGTATATCTGTGCAGCTATACAAAATAAAGTCAAATACATGTAATAGATGAGTAGTATGCCAAGATCACCTATGGTCTAGCGATTATGTTAACAAATTCTAATCTATCCAGCTAAAACTTCAACTCAAACAACAGCCCTTAGAACAGGAAAATTTGAGCAGCCTCCTTCCATGAATTGCTCTATATCTGACCTTTTAAAAGACCTAATCTTGTCATACCTAAACCAGGAATAAATATATGACAAAAATATTTGCAAGAAATAACTTAAAATTTTGGGGGAGGATCTCACATAAAATTCCCTTCTTATTTTTTTTCTCACTGCCCTAAAGCTGATAAAAATTGGTCTTTTGTTTTCTTGATGAGAGATGAAGATGAATGCGAAAGTCATGTCTGGATCAGACTTTTATTTATGATCTCGTAAGTTCAGGAGTATGCACATGCATGATCTGCTTCTGGATTCATCTCAAAATGAACAAATGAAATATCACCCTGAGGATCTAAGGAAATACACATGAAAAATAGGTTTATCTAAAGAAGCATGCATTTCTGGAGGAAGAAGTTTATAGTATGAATTTTATATCAGATCTTTACTTCATTGACAGTGCTACATAAAACATTGTTGTCCATATCACTGCTGATTTAAGAAGTCTTTTGTTATTCTTTTGTATGGAATAAACTTGTAGAGAAAATATTGTTTCCATGTGTTAGAAGACAGATTTCATTTCATCTTTGTTGTGTAAGTTTCCAACCATTAGCTGGTACTCGAGATAATGCTCTTCAAAGTCAGATTTTCATAAGCACTGTATAAGCTATCTTATTGAAAACACCTGTACATGTTAACACCAAACAGTGTCCTGATTAAAAATAAGACAATATTTCTTTATCTTTTAAATTTTTTCAGGAAAAAAAATCCAATCATTAATTTCACTGACCAAGAAGATTACTGACAACTGACTATTTAGTTTCCACCTAATTGGTAGAAAGATAATCTCCTAGTGCAGAACAGATAATAATAATTTAAGACTTCATTGAATTTTTCCCCTCATGGATTCTTCTAATCTGCTGACAAACTCCTGAAGATCTTTTCAGTGCACTCAAGTAAGCCAGTATCAGAGGCAATCTCTAAAAGCTTGATGAGTGTGTCACTTGGTGCCGTTCGCCCTCCATTCACTGTAGACTATGGTCAGTACTCCCTATCATTATCCTCTAAAAACAGATAATACAGCAGCAAAGTAATGGCAGGCATAAGCACAGCAGATAAGTAAATTCTTCCTCTTGGGGTTTCTTTGCTTCAGACACCATGTTGGACTCTTGTCTTTACTTCAACACAATAAGCTACAAATATTAAGAAACACCTTTGAAATATTATTTATTCCTACTCAATGAGTGATGTTTAGATCTAAAACTATTTTTGTCCTACCTTTCTGAAGAGGATTGGATTATTCTTCATCCTGATTTTACCATAAGAATTATTAAAAGCTATTTTCACAGTGCTTTGAGCTAAATGCATTGTTTTATTAAAATTCTCTAGCTAAAAAAATATTACAGTTTGAAGCCCTAATTCAGGGAAACTTTCCTTTTTTAGAGGAATGCTTATGCTTCTAAACTAGAGCTGAACTTTAATGTTTTTTAAGCACATTTCTGAACCAAGAGCTAGAAAAACCTGCACATTAATTAATCTTGCATTGAAAGCAGAAAGTGATGCATTAGTAGTAGTAAAGAGAACGAAGTAGGAAAAATTCCTGAAAGTTGGTATTCAAAAGGGATTTGAAAGCAGGAAAGAGGAAAGGACAGTTTGTAAGAACAAAACAAAATCACAATGGATTATTAAATAAAGTGAGAAAAAAAAAGGGGACTTAAAAGAAAAAGAGGAACTGATCTCATTTACTTCTTCACTTGCTCTTGTGTGGCACATTATAGTCTAGTAAGAGCATAGGGAGAACATACCTATGATGCCTGAGCAAATATCCAGAGTAAAGCTTATTTTCATTTCACATGGACTCCAGGGACAGCTTGCCAGGTATAACCTTCTGCTGAGGGACAATGAAGTTCCTCAAGGGTAAAAGAATTTCTTAGGACCTCAGTGCTCACCGCACTGCGAATTGCAAGTTTACTGCCCCATTCTTTACCATAATGCAAGAACAGAGTGTCTGATTTCCCTTTTCTAATCAAAACTATAGATCAGGTTTTGGTAGTTGCGAATAATACCACCAGTGGAGTGAGAAAAAATTTAAATGTCATTTTAACACTGTCCTTATTTTAAAAGCAATAGTGAAATAACCTTTCCTCTGGAAATCTCAGCTGGCTTAGATGTTCTGCCTCTCAGAGCATCACATTCTTTGCTCATACCTTGACAATCTTCAAAGGAAAACCAAAATGAAAAAGATATAGCATTACAAAACTGTCCCCTCTCTGCATACAATACGTACAATGGTTTCCCTGCTGCTGCGTTCACACTGTCCCAGAAGAATCAGGATGGCAGGACATTCAGCAAGAATGTACGTCTTCATTTCTCAAATCAGTTCCTCCTTACTGATCTGTTGCCTTGCAAAATGAGACTTTTTCAGTGATGCCGACCAAATTACGGACAGTGACAGAAAAAGTCTGAACTACACACAGTTGACCTATGCAAGATTTGGCAAAGTCAAAGAACTTAGAGAATTGATGAAAGCATTTTAGAAGTGTGGATAACCATGGAGTACTGCAGCAAAGAGCATACAGAAAGTACCTCTAAAATTGCCACAGCCTTCTGTTAAAAAAGAAAAAGCCGAACAGCCACAGTGCTCATGCCACTACTGCTGGCTTACGTTATCTGACCTGCTATGATGTAGATGGAGGGAATTAAATGTCGAGAAAACAATTTACAACACTTCAAATTCCTTAGTAAAGGAATTTTCTTCCATATGAAGTTTATAGAGCTACACCAAAACAGCTGCTATGCCACATGAAATGGTTTTGTTCCTTCTATTAAGTATGATTTAAATGATTCATTCAGTTATTACTTTTGTATTCAAAGATGGCTTATTTTCATGCAGATTTATGTCCCGTTATGCATAGAGGACATTCTTAATTGTGCTGAAACAACTTCAAATTTAATTAAAGTTTGCCATTCCAAGCATAAAATAGATTAAAGAAAATGCTGACAACAGTAAAATAAATATTCAACTATTTAATTTAACTCAACATTTATTTTTAATCTAAACATCAAAATAACTTTGTTTCTAATTACAATTTCATGACAAAATGTCTTGAAGAAACATTTGTGTCTATTTTTCTCCAATCTGTTCAGCTGAAACACACTAGCGTATTTATAAAACTGATGATTAATAAATCTGTTCCAGCTGTATTACTGTATGTTACAAAGAACACAGATTAATGTATGTAAACAACCATTACAGTTTTAAAAACACAAAGCCTTGACAATCCGCAAAAGTAGAAATCCCATCAAATACATTACAGTACAATTATACACCTAAACCTTAACAAAGAAGGAAGATTAAGGGGCAAACATAGGTAGTAAAGTCCAGGGGTCTGTGGCATACAGCAGATGGTGAGATCAACTAAATGCTTACAAGTTATTTGCAGTTCCTTGTACTGGGTATTATTAAAGACTCAAGCATGTGTTAAACACATGACAATAAGCAAATCCTCAGTTTTGTCAAAAGTTACACTAAAATGAGATATGAAGAAAGATTCTGGCCTGATTCTACTGAAACTAATTTGAAAAATTCCCATTAAGTTATGCTGTTTAATATTACTTTTAATTTTATAAGCAATAAGTTTTATCATTTATAGTGAACAGCCAGGGGAATGAGTAAGGTAGACAGTTGGATTTCCTCTCATCCAGACCCAGTAAGTCAGGCTCTGACTGAAGGGAAGAAAGAGAGATAGAGAAGAGAAGGTCCAAGAAGAATGAACGGTAACTTAACCCTTCATGTTACTAGGAAGCATTAGTTATGCAGAAATAAAGAGGGTTTCCAAGGCGTTGCATACCTTTTTGCCAACAGATTTTGAGAAAGAAGTGCCTCACCAGCCTAACAAATATCCCAAGGGTCTGAAAGTCTGAAGGAAAAAAGTCTTTTTACCACATATTCACAATAATATTTCTTGTAACTTCTGAAAGAATTGGCTTACAGTCTTTTTGGTGATTTTCCCTTCCATCCTAAGAACAGGTTCTTCTCAGGAGGTAACAGACTTCAATGGCATTATTAATTATTTGCATCAACTGAGTATCTGGCTGACAACATCCAGCTATTAACAAATTTTAGCACCGTCACCATTACTTCTAGAGGACACAACAATCACAGTATGTTTCTGGTTTGAAAGCCGTGAGCCCAGCTGGAGCACTGGAGAATAAGCATCACAAGCCTCATCCAAAGCCATCCAGGACTACCACCACAAACTGCTTGCCAAACCCTGTTCGTTTCTCATTTTAATTACTTCTTCTCAATATACTTGAGCAAAGAAAATGGCTAGATGCAAAAAGTAAATGCTGCAAACCTCAGCCCTCTGAGTAACTACCAGCAACTGGACTATGAAAGGAAGGAAAAGTTTCTTTCTGCAACAAAACGAAGAATGAAACACAAAGAGAGTTCTGCAAAGGGACATATTCAGCATGCATCAAGAGCTATTTGTATGTCAGTGGGCCATCTTTACTGTGGGGCAGGGATTCATCCCTGATGTTACTACATTTAGTTGTAATAAAGCGTAATGGATATTTTCATGTTTCCTGTATTTCTATATCAGCTATATTTGCAACAACTAAGAAAATCTGAAACAAACCAATCCATCCCAAATTAAAATTTCAATACATCAAATGAGGAAATTAAGTCAGTATAAGGGATTATTAAACTCTTTCACACAAAGAGAAGAAATCAAGAAGGGAAACAGCAAGGAGCAAATATTTTTCAGACAGGAATAAAACTGGAACCCTGTACAAAAAAAAAAGCAAACAAAAAAGAGTGAACTGAACAACAGCAGCTCTCTCCTCATTTATTGGTCAACACACAGCATAAAGAGAGCTCGATCTAGAATCCACTAGAATTGGTAGAAGAAAACCTACTTGGATGTAGTCCCAAGTAAACCAATCATTTTACATTAACACCTTCAGAATATTTCAGATCAGCTTTCAGCACATTTTCAAGTTTGCAGAGAAAATTATTAAAGCTGCAGGTATACAGATCAACACAGCAATGTTACCAGGAGGCTGGAAAGGTTTGTATACTGACCTGGAAATTAATATTTTATTTTTCTAAGAATTTCAATCTACAACACGCTGCTATTGTATTATCAGTTACCAATGCAATAAGTAAACTACTTGTCCTGGTTTCAGCTGGGATAGAGTTAATTTTCTTCGCAGTAGCTAGTATGGGGCTGTGTTTTGGATTTGTGCTGAAGCAGTGGTGATAAGGCAGAGATGTTTTAGTTGTTGCTCAGTAGCGCTTACACCAGTCAAGGACTTTTTCAGCTCCCCGTGCTGTGCCGGGTGCACGGGAAGCTGGGAGGGGACACAGCCGGGACAGCTGACCCCAACTGACCAAAGGGATATTCCACACCATATGGTGTCATGCTCGGTATATAAAGCTGGGGGAAGAAGAAGGAAGGGGGGGACATTGGGAGTGATGGCGTTTGTCTTCCCAAGTAACCGTTACGTGTGATGGAGCCCTGCTTTCCTGGAGACGGCTGAACACCCGCCTGCCCATGGGAAGCAGTGAATGAATTCCTTGTTTTGCTTTGCTTGCGTGCGCGGCTCTTTCTTTCCCTATTAAACTGTCTTTATCTCAACCCATGAGTTTCCTCACTTTTACTCTTCCGATTCTCTCCCCCATCCCACCAGGGGGGAGCGAGCGAGCGGCTGTGTGATGCTTGGTTGCTGACTGAGGCTAAACCACAACACTACTACACTGTTGTGTAAGGTGATAAACAATAGTAATCTTTTCTCATTTCTGAACATTGACCTTTGATACCAAGGTCACAGGTATTTGTAATTTTTACTGTTCCATCATAATAATAAATAATAAACAAACAAACAAAAACCCAACGACAACAAACCCAAAACCCAAACTTGCTTGAATAACCACTGAGTCTTATCAGTTCAGAACTATTCTGTAATGAATAACAGTTTGTATTTTAGTAGCACTTTTTTATACAAGCACAAATATGCACCAACTCATAAAAACATTTTAATTTTTGTGTTCAAAAATTTATTTTAGAAAACTCTCTACAATATTATTGATTTAAACTCTTTTTGACAACATAATAGCCTAGCAAAATCTCTAAATACTATGAGAAACAAAGAATACCCTGCATTATATAGTCCAAGAGACTTTCAGACTATCAGGTTTCAGACTACTGAAGCCAACAATAAAAATTCCATGACATTAATCAGCCAGATATTTTTTTTTTAGTATAGTTCATAAATGACATGTACAGCTGTTTAAATCAGGAAGGAATATCAAAGATAGGCTTTTACATAATCAGCTAGCAACTGAACTGCTTTAAGGGTTATGAAATCTCTACTACATAAACTGGCATGATACTTCAGAGGAGCCATGGCAATTTGCCTCAACTGAGAGCTTTGCAGTATTTCTGTACCCACTTAAATACATACTTCACCATCATTTCATCAGAAGGTTTTGGGAAAAGAAATCAAGGTACATGAATCATATTGTATTATGTGGAATCGCAGATGAAATATACAAAAGAACAAGAGATTCAGAGTTTTAATTTACAGGCTCTTTGATTATGAATAGTTGGCTTACCTGTTTAACATCATACGCAAGAAGAACAAATCTTAAGTCTGGTGAAACTGAGTATCTTGATGCTTTGAATGTTACCTAAAATGAAGTAACAATAAAAGTGAGCTTGCAATAAGAAGGTTCGTTTTTTTCCAAGTTTTGTTACAGTTAATTTAAGAACTTCCCATCCATAAGACAGGTCTGGTTTTGAACACTTATGTAATTTTCACAAAAGGAGGACTCATATAATTCTTAGCCTAATTTGCTGGTATCAGTACAGTGGCAACAAATGAATCTGGCTTCAACGCTAAATACCAATTAAGAAGTTGATGAGTTTTTTATCATGATTGCAAGCAGTAAGCTCAAGGATAACAACAGTAACCAATTCATTTACAGAGGATGAAGGAAGACACTTTGGTTGGTTTAATTATAAGGGAGATTCACCACTAGGTTAGGTTTAAAGATAACATGCAATAAAACAATAGATGTGCACTACGTCTCTATTGCTTTTCTTTTAACGCCACATACATAAACATATTGCAAGACAACTTCCACTAAAGATAAACTTTCTTATAAGAAAGAAAATGCTTAGTGGAGAGCAAAGTGAAGCATAAGTTTGCTTTATAAAACTAATATTGTTTTATATCCATCCAAGACTACACGACACCCAATTGAATTCAGGGCTGTAATTTAATCAAGGGGTAATGTTGATGTCAGAAATAATTTAATGCATCTAATGTATAAGGAAGATAAGAATATGCTTTAGAGGGCACTGAAGGAAATAATTTTAAATTAATCTCAAGACATCTATTTGTAGAATGAAAGGAAAAAGGAGAAGTGAAAAATGCAGCTAAGAATAGAAAAAGTACAATAGAAAAAAATAACAGAACCACAAAGGTACAAGATGAAAGAAAATGAACTAATAGCTATGCAGAATAAGACCTATTCGCTATTCAACGGAAGGCTTTCCCTTATTTTATTCCTTGAGCATCCTGTTCCCTTTGGCCTAATCCCACGGCTAAACTAATGAATTGAACAGGGGTTTAAGGTATACAAGCCAGAAGTCACAAACTAATACATTCAGAGTAGGAAAGGAGTTATTACTGGGAAAAAAAGACCCAAACAAACCAAGAAAAACAATCAACCAAACTAAAAACCACCAAAAAGCAAAAGCTAATCTTCCAATAAACTGAGAAGATGCTGTTTTGATATAGAGATCAAACTCAAGTTCCTAGATAATATAATTAAAATCAAGCTATCCAAAGAAATCAAAGAGAAAAAATCAGTTTTGAAGATAAACTGTGTATTAGTTTGATGCAAAAGCATGACAGTATCAAACATTAGATGATAAATCTGCAGTCTCGTGGAAAGAAGAGGAAAAAAAACCTAAAAGCATCCTTTTGTATCTACAAAGCATTCAGAATAGATTTCTACTGTACTGAACTAGCTTTTATGAGTTAACCATCTTTAAGCAGAGACTATCTTAATCTATGAATAACATTCCCTTTTCTTGGCACATCACTGAAAACATTGCTAGATGTGAAATTTCTCTGCTTTCTATCAGTTTATTAATTATTGCCCTCCCTACCTCAGTCTTCAGCAATATATAATCCAGGCAGCTTTCCAAATTCATTCTCAGGGAGTGTGGTGCTTATTATTTCATGCATTTAGTAAGAATCTCCAGTCACTGATTATGCCACCACGAAAGTAATGATGCACTTAATGCAAACACCTGAGTAGCTCAGCTGCAAACTATTGGCAGGTCGAGGCAACACCAGGAAGAGCTACTCGCATATTCTATGTCCAAGTATAGAGTCTTGTGGATTTGGGATTTAAAACCATCTGAATCCTAGTGAAGATGACCTTGTTCATTCAGCTTGTACTCACCTGCAAAATTCTGTTTGCCTCCAGAAATGCCTCAGACACACAGTGTGCATGTAATGCCAATAAGCTATAATCTCTTGATTGCAGGTAATGGTTTTGGCAAAATAGTTTTCTTTTTGTTGCTATAATGGTATTATTTTTGTTAAAAAGAGAATAGAGCTGCTTCATACTTTTTAATGTTTTACTTAAGAAACAAGAAAATAAAAAACTGATCAGCAGAAATCATGTGTTCATTGCCAAAGCTGACAGCAATGCTGATTTCTTTGAATTATCATAAAAACATAATTAGCCTGTTTCTTTAAATTGGATTTACAATCAAGCCTTTAAGGAAATATATGTTTAATTCTAATAGAATTTCAGAGAGATTTCAGTGACTTACAGTCACTTAAAGTGATTTAAATTTCCTTAGAGGTCTGGTTTGGGTTTTTTTGGTAAAGACAAGCTCAATTGTGGTGATAAATTAAGAAACTGCCCACTTGTATGCACAGAAGAAGCCCTTTGAGATTAATAACGGGAAAAAAAAATCACCTGACTCATTCCTCCTGCCTAACATGGCAAGTAAGCTCACAATCTGTGAGTTCACTAAAACAAAAGACAGATTTTGTTTTATCCCATAAACGTGTCTAAGGTATTGCACCAATCAACAGATGCCCGACTCCATGACTGAGGAGATAAGATCAGCTGGTGATAGACGTAAAAGAAAGTTTCAGTCCCTGCTGTAGGAGGTGAGACATATGCCACTCAAGCCCCTAGGAGATTGTCTGTCAGGACATTCACTACAGGGATTAGATAAATTTATTCATTAAAAAGAAGTTTGTGAAGACTCTGACCCCAAGGGTTTGTTCTCTTCTCAGGAGAATGTATTTTTGAGTTTTAAAGAAAGTGTTGGAAAAATATCATATTGGAAACATTGGGAATTAAAAAACCTCGGGTGTCTTGTTATCAAAAATCTGGAAGATGCTTGTTTCGCTATCATGTCTGCATATCTGCAACTTTTCAAGCTTCTTGTGTTGTGAGGAGCTGTTGAGCCTTTGTTCAGGAAGACAGACCTTAATGCTGCCCCTTATGACTATGCCTCTACGGTTTAGCTGTGCTTGATCTCCAAATGTAGCTCTAGACAAACAAGTTCTGAAACAGTGAGAAATATAGCTGGCTAATTAGGCACTGGATGCAGAAGCAGGACTAGTTTTCCTCTGTATCACTACACAGTATCAAGAGACTGGGGGAAAGTCAACACAGTGCTGCACTGTGCTCTCCTTATATACCCTCATCCCCTTTCCAAACCACAAGAGAGGAAAGGTAGAAGAGAAGGAAAAAGGGAAGGTAATTTCCTTATGTCCCTAATAGTTGTCAGTTCTACGTAGCCACATAAAGACTTAAAATCTGTATGAAAACCGTCAGCTGTATGCAACTAGAAAACGCTTTGACTAGATAAAATGCTGGAATCCCTAAATTAGTTACATTTCACACTGTTGCATGATTCTCATCAAAAAAAAGTTTTTTAAACACCCGTACACTGTTCTTCCCTTCTTAATTTACAAATCTGTCATCCATTTTTCCTTTATTGCTGAATATTACATCATTTCACTTTTTCAGACCTGAAAGAACAATCCTATATCTGATCTTGCATTCCTCACCCAACCAAAACCTGCACTGACTGTATATTTAGGTCTAGCAATATTAAACATTGCATTTCCTGGTTTCTATGAAATACCTCAAGTGATAAACAGTTTTAATTCTCATGACAGCGATGCATGATGTGACGATCCCATGGACAAGCAATGACTGCTAGTCTCACTATCACCATAGATTGCAAGAGTAAAAGCCAAATGGAGGCAAAAGGACCCAGTGCATTTAAACAGCCTTTTGCCCCTCAGCTTTCCAGCTTACTCCTCTCATCCACATTCCAAATATGTCTTGCTAAACACAGGTTTGCATGGAAAGAAAAGAAGATGACAACAGCTTGAGAGAGTAAGAGCAAAAGCAAAAGAGAAAGCGATTCTGCAACACGTAAATATAAGGGACGCCTTATAACGCCCACCACCACACACAATTGGCTTTTCTTCCACCTTTCCGTATGGATGATTAAAATGGGAAACAAAATTCTGATGAACAATATATTTTAAAATTTTACTTCCAATGTCAATGTTCTGCATTTATGAATTTTCTTCTTCATGTTTCATTTTGCATTTTATGTGTGTTTTGCTGTTAACAGAAATGCTTGTTGTGATTCTATTTAAGAAAAGTTTTAGGCAGGGTTTAGGTTCCACATCCTCAGCAAGGGCTCCTCAGTATCAGCTCCCTTTTATTTCTTCTGTTTTCTTAAAGCCTGGTTCTGAGTTATTGATGCACTGGCTTCTCCCTTCATCTTTGCTCTATTCTTTCACGTACTATAAATTGTTGTTTTTACTATTTTTGTGGATTTAAATCAGTGTCTTATTCATAGTCTTTCAAAAATATGCTATAGAGCAGACAGATGGAAGTTACCTACAACATAGACTAGCCCAGAGTTTTAAGAATATATCCTTATCAACTGTCAAACACTTTATAGTAGTCTTTTTTTCAGTTTCAGTTGGACAGTTTTAGCGAAATAATACATCACAGTTAAAACCAATTAAAGGAAATTTTCACTTCTGTGGAGTTTGTTGTTGTTTGGTTTTTTCCCTTTAGTTTTACCCCTCCTTCTGTTTCAGTTTCTTGTACTATTATTTTTCCCAGAAACTTACATCTTCCACAGTGCTCTTATTTATCCTTCTCCAGCTATGGATTAATGTTCACTTAACACATGTTAGGTTTTAAAAATTTTTGTTATTCATCCAGGATAAAATATTTCAAGACCTCTAGACTGTTACTTTAAAGCTTGGTGGCAATACTACGACTTAGGAAATTATACATCTCTCTGTATCACATACCTACATCTGTATCAGAATTTTAACTTAATGGTATAACTGAACATTGATGTATGGCAGCTCATTAGCATTTATAGGTATTCAGCTCAACTTATCAGACAGGCATTGACCAAATGGCAATCTATAAGAGGAATCAGATGGGACAGAAATACACTAGCTTCAAAACCACCAGGCATTTGGCATGTAGCAGTTTCCTCGGGTGGTACCAGCAATGAAGGGAACAATGGGATTTTCCTTCCGTTACCACTGCTGCAACTGAAAGAAGATGGATCACGTGGAGGTTAGATGAGAGCAGCTGAGAGCGGAGCCTAGCAGAAGAGCAAGCCGCACAGCAGTAAAAACAGAAGACCTCTGAGAAGAGAGTCAGGTTGTAATTAGGAAAAT
>VZTV01031103.1:0-16146 GCA_013400875.1 Anhinga rufa
GCCACGTAAGCAATGACACGTTATAGGGGCAGCCTCAGCGAGAGCGTTCGTGTCCTCTGCCCCCCAAATAGCCATGAGCCGAAGAGAAGCTGGCGAATTGGTTCATGTAAAAAGAACAGTCTGATTGGAAAAATAAGCTACCTGCAGGCCACCATGCATTCAGATGGGGTAGAACTTAACCTTTTTAGGGCTCCAGTGATGATGTTCCCTGTGTACCAACAATCCTCACTGCTGCCGAGCACCCGGGAACAGGCCGGAGACAGCCTCATCCCTCTGTGCAGGGGTGAGGGACACCACCCAGCTGGGCTCCCTCGGCAGGCAGCTCCGGGCAGGTTGCAGGATCAGGCTATTTGGATATATATTTTGCCATGCAGGGAGGAATGGAGATTGCTGATCATCTGCACAAGGATGGCAGCGGGGGTTGCTGGATGGCACGGTGGAAGCAGGGTGATGGGTGATGCTCAGCTCAGAGCTCCTGGCTGGGCTGTGGTTGGTGTTACTCTTCTTGGTTTGTTTTTTTTTTTGAAAGAAGGAGAGAGAAGACAGACCCGGGAATGTTGAGTTGTGCATGTTCATGAAATGACTCTGGTTTTCCTGTGGCTTGGATTGGGAGCTTAGGGCAGGCTACAGATCGGTTTTAACAGAAATTGGGAAGGGAAAGGGAGAGGGAAAGGGAAAAGAAAATAAGGAAGAGGGGAAGAAGAGGGGAAGGGAAGCGATAAGAAAGGAAAAGAAAGGAAAAGAAAGGGAAAAAAAAGAAAAGAACAATCATTGGGAGAAGGGGGAAAACCAGAATTGATTCAAGCATTTTTTTTTTCCAAAATAATTCAGTGATTCTCATTCAGCTGGTGCTTTTCTTAAAGACCAAAGAGCCTATATGATAAGCATATTTTACAAATTAGGTAGCGATTTATCCCGCTTTTGTTTTAATGATTGAAATGAATGATGTCGTGCCGCTTGCTGCTGCTGCTGCATTCAGCGCCTGCTGTTCTTGGGAGCTGAAGACACCGAGAAATTTGCATACTTAATGCCGGGAACTGGCACAGACTAAATAGCTTCTTTTCTTTCCTCTGTGTTTGTAGATTTACTGTAGTGCTGGGTTTAATCAAAGGCTTTTTAAAGCCGTCCGTGTGCCGTTTCACAATGCTGAACTTGCATGTGACAAAGGCAGCTATTTATTACTTATCAGCTTTATGGCAAGTACCACAGACTACTCTAATTAAAGGTATAGGGGCTGCATACCCCTGCAGAAAAAGGCACTGGCCAGTTAACATTTCTAATCCCTAATCAAGGCATGGCATGGATTGATTTTTTTCTGTTTTGCTTCTGGTTCAATATTCAGCAATAAGGTTAGGGCCAAGAAGGACCCTTTGGATGGGATGTGAACTTCCAAGTGTAGATGTGCTATCCATGTGGATTCTGTAGGCTTCATACACCTTTACCTTTACCTTCACTGAAGCAGAACTGGCCGGGACATCGTCATCTTCATGAAATGTCACCAAAACAGGATGGATCATTAAAGCAAAAAACATGCCATGGAGATAAATCCATATCAACCAGCTTTCCTGTGGGCTTGCCTGTTTATTTCTCATGTACACATGACAGAGAGCAGAAAAGAGAGAGCTGTCATACTCCATCACTTGATTTGGGGTTGAGTGGATCATCAAGCAGAAGATGTAGAGTGAAAAGCTTTCCTTGAGAAGGAGCTTCAACCTTGCATCTTTTATGACTAAGACCACCACCCCAGAGATCAGGTTATGGCCCAGAAGACTTTTCTATTTCTTAAGATAATCCAACAGTCCCAAATCTAAGAAACCTTCTTATGATAGCTAGGTTTTGATTTGAAAACTAATATTTTGATACAATCCTACGTCTTCAAAAAATGGACCAAAATTCTTTTTTTTTGTTCCACCACAGACAAAAATAAATGCCGAACTTCAGAGGATGCTCACAGAATGGAAATATTGTATGTGGACGGCTCTGCATTCAAATCAGTGCCCACAAAACCCTGCAAGAATAGCTGCACTGACTGTAGTGAAAGCAGGATTGCCCCTTATTTACTATCAGCAAATTTAGGGCTCCCTTTGAAGTCAGTAATAAATTTCCGTTGGCAAATTATTATTATTTTGAATAGCAAGAAAACACATTTTCCTCTATAAATATTTTCCAACTTAAAGAGACAAAACACAGTGCAGGGGAGAGCAAACAGAATTAATCTCTCATCGGGGTTGGCCCTTAAAGAGGCAAACTTCTTAAAAAAAATAAATAAATTGCCCCCTTCCCCCAACATCTGCTGGGAGCACTCGGAGATAACTGGCAGCTTGAACAATAACTCTGAGGACTGGAGTCCTGGAACAATGGGAGTGGGACGAGAGCAGCCCTCACTGTGGCATCGTTTCCAGGCCTTCTGCACATGCAATTGGTTAACAGGAATAAAGATCAAGTTGGACCAATAACACTATAATTTGGAAACAAATGTATTGATTACAAGAGAGTCCCACTGGAATGAATGGGACTACTTGCAAAGTGCGGTTATTATTCCGCGTGCATAGGGATTACAGAACATGGTCTTCTGTGGTTCTGAATTGATCAGCATGATATTATCATCTTGCAAACGCAATATTATCGTACTGCGGTAATGCGTAGCCTTGTGCTGGGGCCTGCACAGAGATGGGGTGATGCAGCGGTGCCCAGCCCGAAGGACCACTCACGCACAGCAATTCCTCTTCGCTCCTTTGCTACGGCTGCTAAATCCTACAGATCCTTTTAAAAATCTTCATCGCTAGACCCTGCAGGTCGTGTGCTTCTGAACTTCTCTAATAGGGAGTTTATCTTTCTTCTAAAGTGACTGTTTAGTAAAAGAAATAAAAACTGGCTCTGAAATATTTAGGAGAAAGGATAGTATTAAAATAACGGGATTTGCCAAAACCTCTACACTTATTAATAAAGTTTTAGAGCACAATAATGGGATTAATTTTAAACTTCTAGCTTATTTTTCACCATCAGTGGGTTTTAGGTTCAGCATTTGATTCAGCTCTGGAAGTGACACCAAATCACTCTGGTTTTATTCTATTCCCGACTATTTATTTATTTAAATTTAAATTAAAAGACGAGCCGCACATCTAAGCCTTCAAATTCCCTAATTCATCTTTCTTAGAGCAGCAGAATCCCAACATCATCAAAATGATCATCTTGAAAGGAAGTCAACCAGCCAGATCCCTTTAAAAATACAAACAGACGTCCTTAAATCTGCATTATTTCAGGACTAGCAGCAACAAGTTCCAAGATCCTGGAGACCTCATGGTCTCTGTCTACATAAGTGATGAAGATCAGCCACCTTTCCCTCTTGTTCTACCACTACTCTGTGTCTACCATCACTAGCCCAGAATAATGTTTATTCCCACCTCATTTCCTTCGAACATGAGCATCACCGCTGCCTTTACACTGGTGCTTCCCTTTGTCAAAGCATCTTTTTGCCTTCCTGCATGTGGAGTATCATGGTTACTCCACTGTACCTGGTTTAAATTTTTTTAATTTATTTTATTTAAGGCTGAGCTGAGCCTTTCAAACCGACCAGTGAGTTTAGGGCCCATCTTTAGCTACCTGCGGAGAACAGATTTTCCAAAGGTGGGTGTGCAATATTTTCTGAAAATTGTTTCTCTTTAATGAGTCCAACCTCAGGCTCCCAAGACAAAACACGCCCAAACTGCTGGTAAGTTCTTAAAACTTTATCCCTGTAGCAAAGTTAAATTGCAAGGTGCATTTTCTTTTCTAAATAATTTTCTCTGCATTTTAATTCATTTTGGTTTGACAGCCTTAAAGGAGACAGATCAGGCTGAACCAAAGATTTTACCACCTCTAAACCAAGCCTGTTTAAAATGACTGCAATGTGTATTTCAAGCTAGGAATTATAACACAAAACCTCATTTTTTCCCCACCATGTAGGTAACAGCCCAGTACAGACCCTTTGGGGAAAACATATGCAACAGCACAATGCTGATCAAGCTAACAAAAAAAAAATTAGTCGGACCACAAATTTGCAAAGGGGGTTTTGCATTCAGTCCACTGTGCTCGAAACCACAGATAGAGGCTCTAATGGCCTTCTTGGGTCTCATCAGGCTCGTGCAGCTGTTACTTCAGCTAGTGCTAGTGTTAGCCTAAAGGGAAAAGAGACACTTATTTTTGGTTTGTGGTGGCTGCTGCAGTTTCATCAGCCTGATTTATACGCTGATTTGCATATGTTCACCCACAAATGCTGTGAATTGCGCTTTTCCATGAAACCGTACCATTAACGTTGGCTGCCGAAGCAGCGATCAGCGGTGCTGTTCCACATGTTTGCCTTGCACATATCTTGGATGGTAGGTGTGTTATCAGGCCAGCCTTAAAGATTCAGGTGCTCCCATCGACACTTGGTGATAATACTCCATATGCAGTAAAAGATGGATGATATCGTAGATGGGATTTTTTTTTTGCTAGCAAAATGAGTGCTGTAACATTCCACATCACTTGCCAGAGAGGATACTACTAGCACATCACTTGCGGGCCAGAACTGGTGATATCTGTGCACCGTAGTAACTGGCTCTATAGCTCTCCATTTACGATAACTATAATGCCGATTCATAAAAAACAACCAGCAAATACTCTGTGAGCATAAAATTGTGTTATTCATAGACCAGTTTCTCAACATCTGACATTTCTGCAAGAAACCTAGATATTATCTTCACTCTAGTCACCATGCAAGCCTCCAAACGTATCTGCAGTCTCACGATATCTTGAAGACAAAAGAGACAATTAAACTCCCTGGGTAATCACAAAAGTGCCGAGCGATACTGGAACGGTCGGAAGGATGTTTCCTATACCGAGTGAAGTGCATGTCCTCTTGGTGAAGGTAGTCAGACCTCAGCTTGTGTCGGACCATTCCCAACTTCTCGCCTTTGGGGGAGGAAAGCATTCAGACCCCAGCTGCAGAGTCCCTTCGGCCTGCAAGAAGCAGAGCTTGTTTTCCTCTAGGTGTGGCAGTCAGGGTAGAAACTTGGCTCTGTAATCGATTTTATTCCATTTTATTACTCTCGGCTCTTCCAGAGTATTACAAACTCTCAGGAGACCTTTTAAGGCATCTGCCGATGCTTCACTTATAAATCAAATTTCCCCTTCCTGGGTACTTGGCTGGGTCCCATCCCCCTCCTGAGCTGCGGGAGCAAACTCCTGCTGAGCACAGCCTGGGAGCCACGCACCGAGGCCACCTCCGCCTTCATGATGTCTCCCCAAAAAAGTTGTAAGAGGGAAATTATCCCAGCGTGAGCTCAGGTTTTACTGGTCAAATTTTTTGTGTTACGGCTTAACAAGATGTTTTATCACCCCATCTCCCCAGATGGCAATTGCAACAGGTAAAACCAGCATTTTGCTGCTATATCTGGATCTGCAAAAGATTTTTTTGAGGCGTGCTGTGTCGGGTGGATGTAGCACCTCTTCACCCTCCTGACTGACAAGGCTGTGTCAGATGGTGTCTGGGAGTGTGGGCATGTTTGAGACAGGGGAAGGTTACTGGGAAAGAAGATATTTTCAACCAACATTTTTCTTGAATTGAAATTAAAAGCTGAAAAGATTTATTACGGTGGCATATTCATGCTGCTATATTTAAGGTGATGTCAGTGTCCTCAGCATAATCCTTCTTATGCACCGAGGATTAAAACTCAGCCATAATAAAGTGCTCTGAGCTGAAACTTGTCCTCAAATGTTTCCTACTTGAAGCATTAATTTTATTTTATGAAATTAAAAATAAAATTAATTCAAGAGTTTTGTGGGTTTGGAGATGAGAACAAGGAAGAATTCAGCCCATAGGTTTGTCCCTGCTGATCGCTAGCGAAGTCGAGAGACCCGTACAGAGCTGATGCTGCCAAGGTAGAAACGTTTTCCTGCTTTTCTTACTCTGAGCATGGAATGTCAGACTACAGACTGAAAAAGTACCTTTACCTACAAAGTGGTGATAAAAGAACAAACGAACACAAATTCTTGTTCGCACTGTGACCCTGTCTGTGGTGCTCCCAGGACATCTGTGCACAGAAGAAGTGAGCCAGAAACAGCTGAACTTTAAAAAGCCTTCGCTTCCTCCCCAGAGTCCGTGTTTACTCTTGAACATGCTACAAATAATTAATAGGTTGTATCTGTTGAAATGATAAATAAAATGGCAACAAAGCTACTTTGCTTGTGTGGTAGGAACAAAGCTCGACAAGGAAATTTGCACGTCTTTTTCCAGTATATTTTAATTACCAAAAATACCTAGTTTCCTGAGTTCTCCTTGGTTCACTGGGCCAGCATTTTTACTCCGTAAGTTCAACTTTAAAATATGGACTTGAATCATAGTCCTGAGCACCCTAAAGAGATTTTGCATGATTGCTTTCACCTTTCAGCCAGGGGTAGGATCGCTGGCTATGCTGGATCAGGAGAGTGCTCAATGAGCATGAGGGAGCAGGAGAAAACCAGGCTGACTGTGAGATGCCACCCCAGACAGCAAGAAATAGCCAGGTTTCCATTTCAGGGAGAAGAACATAGGTCTGGGTGACGTCAGGAAGGTCTCAGCAGTACAGACCCTGAAGACTGAGATCCTGGACTCGCTGGAGGCATAAAAGGACTTGGCAAAAGCTGTACATCTCATCACAGGGCTCTTAAATATGTATGTGTCTGTCTGTCTGTCTGTCTGTCTGTCTATCTATCTATCTATCTATCTATCTATCTATCTATCTATCTCATAGGCTTATATTAATTCAGAGCTATTTGTCAGCTTTGCAGAGGAGCTGCTAAACTAATTTCTCCATCTGCCTGTTCCTGGTGGCTATTCACAGGTCCTGAGTAAGGATCTCCAGAAGCTGCTACTGATAAGGATAAGAGACAAGCACGCTTTTCCAGTAAGTATATCTTCTTGCAATTAATACCTCCATAGATTAATTAGCACTGATAACAACTGTTCATGGCAGGCTGTGGGAAGTTGCTGAGCACTTAACGGCTGCCGTGGCTGCCTGCATTAAGTTACCCCCCCAAGTCTGCACGTGACAAGCAGAGCACATCCAGCCACGGTGCAGTGCAAAAATGCAGAGGAAGAGAAGGCAAAGGGCAGTGGGAAGAGCAGCAAATGCATCTGATGTTTCCCGTGTCATAGGACTTGGTCATGCTCAAACCACAGCCTTTGGGGTCAGCTAGGAAGAAAGCCTTGTGCCTGGGCTGGCCCTAGGTGCAGGGAGCAAGCCAGCCTTAATGCAGCCCTTTAGTCTGAGATAAGGATGAACCGAATCTTTGAAGCTGAGATTGTGGAAGGAGGGAAAAAATGATAAACCTAGTGACTGAGCCTAGTGTGTATCATAGCGTTGGAAAGGGCTAGAGTCAAAGGTGTCCTTTTGATTAGTTTTAATACAAAATTCTTCCAAGGGAGTGCTCCAGCTGGCAGCTTGGTCCAAGGAGGAGGGAGGACCATGAAGATGAGTAGGTGTTTCTGGAGCAATGTAATACCACCAGGAGACTGTCCTTTCTGAGGTTATGACCCCAAAATCTGGAATTTAGCGCAACCATGGAGCATAAAGATATTACGTATGCAATCTTTGTGTAATACATAGCCTGGAAATGTCAAATTATATTTACCTGAACAATCTTAATTTGATTCCTTTGGGCATACACATGGTTATATGATCTTTAAGCTAAATGTTTGCATGCTGTTTTTTCCCAAAGCGTCCATGTGCGCATAGTACCGAGCTCCTTTAAAGAGCACCTATTCAGTATTTTATTTCCAGTAAAGTACTCAAACACTGTTCTGGAGGCAATGACTAATTTCCTCTCGGGCTTGTCTATGGCATTCATCAGTTTAGCATTAATTTAGGAGACGGGTGACATTATTGCCACTCTACAAAGGAAAGTGCTGAGTCACAAACAGAAAGTTCACCAAAATGCACTGATTTGCAGTACCCAATTTTTGATGATGCAGAACTGGGTATTTAACGCCCCAGAGGGCTTTCTCTGTTACGCTGCCTGGATGCGACGGGGGGAGCTCAGCACCCATCTGAAACCAGAGTGGTACCCCAACACGAGCAGCGTGCATCCATTAATGACTCCAGAAATGTGTAGGAACTCCACATGGTGTAGGAACTCTGTGAGTGGGGTAGAAATGGGTACATCAGCCAGGTCTTTAGAGATACCTGTCTTAAATCCAGGACTACCTTCGTAGTTGCTTTTATTGGGAATTTATGATTTGGCCTGAAATTTTGTGAGGGTGAATTTGGAAAAATTTCAAGTAATACAGATCAGAGATTTCTGAGGGGAGAAAAAAGAAAACAAGCAGTTTTTCCCATGTAAAAAAATGAATGGCAATCTGCTCTGTTAAATTTTTGACTATTATAGGGGTATGCGGAAGGATTTTGTGCTGGGAATATGTCTTTTGCCTTTTGAAGTTCTCACGAAAATCTGTTCAAATTTGGCCGTGCTAAATGCATTTGTGAAACTACTATTTGCACATGCTCAGTAGAGACTTTTTTTTTTTGATTTTTAGCAGCTAATATCTCTAGAGAATCACCTGAGTAGCTCAGAGCTGTGCCATAACCACAGGCCCGGGACATCAGTGTGAAATTAGGGATGGGGCAGGCTTTTTCAAGAAAAGGAATATTTCAGCCCTATGGGTGAACATGTGAATGGCACAAAAGAGATGTCATTATACTTTCAAAACCCACAGATATTATCAGCAGATACTGAACCAGAGTCTTTACAACTGCCTTTGCAAGTCAAGCAAAATTAATAGGAGGTGGAGCTACCAGACTGCCTGCAATACATTTTAAGAGGCGCTGCTCTCTGATTATGTCCCTTAATTGGAGGAGGTTTGTTGTGTGCGTTGTTGGGGCAGTCACTGCTCCGATATTCCACCTGCAAAGCAGGAACCATCCCAGACATTGTGGAGGTGCACAATCTTTCCTTCCACCCTCCGCACTCCCTGCCTTTTGGAAAGGCAGCAACCCCTGCCCTTCAGCTGCCTTTCTGAATCATACGTGAGAGTTTGGAGCAAAGGGGAGACATCCTTGCTCAGGGACAGAGCAAAAGGGACCTTTCCTTTGCATGGCACAGCCCTAAGTGTGTCAACACATGGTAGATCAGCAAAGGGGTATTTTACCTGGTTATGGCCACAGGGAGATAAAAGGAGCAATGCTGCTAAACAGAATTAACTATTTATTTGTATGGCATTTAATTGTGCTGAATAAAGGTCAGTGTGTTCTCACAGCCTTGCCATTTGTGTTGGGGAAAAGAGAGCAGCTGTGGCTCTTCTCCCCAGCTCTAGGACATCACGCGCTCATATTCTATAGCCAGGTATTCTCAACTACTTTTTATGAACCCACTCCATAAAGACAAGTTTCTTGCCAACAACCCAAAAGTAATTTATCTTTTAAACTCTCATCCACCATGACAACAAAGACAGAGACTGGATTGTTCCCAAATGCAGAAGGCAACAAAGCAACAGCATTTCTCCAAGAAGGTTAACCAGAAAAGTTTGGCTGATATATTTTTCCCTGGGTCATTGGGATTTACTCACATGCTGTCCAACATTTCCCAGACTGCCCTTGCCATATGATGTACTTTGTATGTCCTGCTTGGTCCTGTGTCTTTTATGTCTCATGGTGAGCTGCAGCAGATCTACCCTATAATAATGTTTAAATAACAGGGGGTTCTCACCTGTATTCTCTGAGACTCCGTAGCGTCATGCATGTGCACATCTGGCCACATGCTCCAGTCTCAGCATGCACCAATGTGGGGTGGATAACGGAGGGCATTATATCTCAGCAAACTGCAAAAGTCTGTTCGTTGCAGATGCAGGCACTGCCTGCTCTTCAGTCCCAGTGCAAGTGTCAGGGCACAAAGGTCTGAGGGTGGAAAACTCCACATCTCACATTGCAGAAGATGGTGGAGCTACGTGGACTTGATGCCCAGCACACACAAATTAGAATACATTAGACCTCCATGTGGATAACTTAATTTATGAAGATTTAACTACAGTGAGCTGAGAGCCTCCATACAAGGGTTTCATCTCCTTTAGCTTTATGCCTTTACCCTATAATCTTCTTGGTTATGCTTGACCCAACAAGCCCAAAGTTGGCAACAACCTTGCACATCCTTTGCCTGCCCTCAGCTGCATGCGTGGCTTTGCCTGACACTTCTGCCTTCCCCCATGGGCCTGTAAGGCTCAGGCAGTACTGCAGAAGCAGCAATACTTTCAACAAAGAGCCTTTCCTGAATGTCTCCTTTGGGCTTTTTATAACCTGGTACTACATCAGCCGTTCTCACCGAGCTGCTGTGTGGGATAATGTGCACAGGCGAACATTGTTACGCGCAAACACAGGTACTGGAGACGCTGACAGATGGAGGAATCACACTGTTTTGCAGGAAGGAAGGGCAGGATAGGAGCAGGAATATCAGAATGAGTCTTGCCATTTACATATAACAAGCTACAGCTATATTTGGATACGCTGCTGCATTCACAACCTTCCCAATTGCCAGGCTTTCAAATACACACATTACCACCAGAAGTGCTCGTGCTTAAGTGCTCCCATCTCCAGGATTTCCTTTGAAGTATCTGACTGAAGTAATGTAAAGTGCATTTCAATTGGCAGTGAATGCAGGTTAAATGGTAACAGCACAACAGATCCAGTGTTTGTTCCCTGGGCTTTTTCTTTTACCAGTCTTTCTTTTTAAGAGAGTCGGTTACTTACTGTAACACTGCATTCAGGCACCTTCAGTCTATTAAGCCTCTTTCCTGACCCTCTATACAACCGCTTGAGGATGCTGTGAGCTGTATCAGTACTGCTTTAGTACACAAAAAAGTGAGTAAATGCACTGCTGAGTGCCCAGGCTGAGCAGTAAGCAGTGGGTAAACTCACTTTAGAAATCTGTGCACTTGCATTTATCCTTGGCTACACCACCAAGCTGGCTGGAGACTGAGCCAATTGTTTTGGATCACTCTGGATTTGTGTGTCACCTCCCATACATGTTGATGGAGCATCAACTATTTAACCTTTAAATAGAGTGCTTTTCCAATCCATTGGATTGGCTGAAGAACACACATTATGCCAGCAAAATAGCCAAGTCTGCACTGAACAATGAAATATCCCCACCTGCCCATGCCAGACACTTTCTCCGCCTTAGATCACTGAGCCAGTGCTGCAGCATCGTTCTTTGAAAAGCAACCAAAAAATGCAGACCGAGGGAAGAGCTTAACCGAAGTCACTAGCATTATCCAAGAGGTATCTTACCCTGTCTGGTCCTGAACAGGATCTTGCTCGTCAGAAAGAGGAATGACCCACTGCAAAACCTGGGACTGAAGACTCCTGGTGGTTATTAACTGGGCTGATTTGGTATTGGAGGAATGACTGATCTAGGTTATGGATGAGCTATCCAGGTGTGTGTGGGGGTAGAGCATGTGGACCAGCTAAAGAGGGACACAGGTTCAGATTCACTAGCCTGGATCTGGACAGAATTAACCCTTCCAGAAAACAGCAATATGTCTTTCCCAGGTGTGTGCGTCATGCTGTAGGTTACATCCTCCTTCCATTTTTGTACCACAACATTGAGCCGAGTGACTCCAAAGGTAACAGGAGAAGGTATCACATCCTAAAACTGCTGTGTAGCACAGTCAGGCAAAAGCTTTCCCACTATCAAAACCTATTTGTGTCTGCGTGTATGCCCATGAAAGAGAGAAAGATTTGAATTTAACTGCTGCAGTTCACTTGCGTGTGCTTCGTACATACAAGCTCAAGAGAATTTTCTTTTTTTTTTCCTTCTTAAAGCTGTAAGCCATTTATTTCAGATTCATCTTCTTTTTTTGGAGTGGAAAGAGGGAAAAAAAGGAACGCTCTGCTAGGGATTTGCTAAAGTGAAAACCTTACATCTGAGTATCTTCCAGATCCGGATGTTGGTAACTTCTTATAGCTTCTTCATGGCTTCTCTGAACCTCCACCCGTGATAGATGTTTAACATGCTGTAATGCATATTACTCTGTAATGACTTTGGTGGAGCCATTACAATGAGTTACACCAGTGACAGATTGATACTTAAGTCAGTATATGTTTGCATAATATCTGTCTACGTTCTCACATAGCCCCCCATTACCATAGTGTCGGCGCACATATAGCATAATGACAGCACGGAGAGCCATATGACTGGTGGGTTCAGCCCTATTCCCTGTCACATATTGCCATGGTACCCAGAACTGAATCACTGAGTGTGTTTAAATAGGCAGACATTAATTTATAGAGTAAATAATTATGAAATGGAGGAAATAAGTGACTATCATTGGCACTGATTTGATCTAATGGAGCCTCACACTAAATTGCTAATATTGTCCCTCCCCCACTTTTTTCTTTTAAATGACAGAAACAGATAAAAATATAAGCCTTTGTTCAACCTGCCTTCAAGATGCCATTGCCGGGTACACGGTTTGCTGGTGACGTACAAATTTACCTTACCTCCTCCCTGCTGCTTCTCAGGCTTGGGAACAGGATCTCTTCCTTTTGGTTTCAGCAGAGGCTCAGTGACCTGAAAATTGAAGGAAGACACATTTATCGCTCTCTCCTGAACTCTCCTTTCCCTTTCTTAACTGGAAGAAGGCAGCTTTTGGTTCACTGGAGTGGAAGTCGGCTGTCCATTTCCTGATGGCAGTGAGGAGCAGACTCCCATCTGGTTGATGCAGATGCCACTGTTTTGACTTTATCCAGGTGGTCACCCAGCAAACCCTGTTGTGCCTAATTATTTAAGAGGGTTGTGAAACACTAGGTGATTTTATATACCATATGTGCTAGAAAACATAAGCACGAAGATGCTGTGACTTAATGATGTGGCAACTTCAGCTCTGAATTTCCGTGTTTTATGGCTTAAACCTGACCTTTCACTTTACTGTAAAGCACTTTGTAGCATTTAGCATGAAAGACGAGCAAACAGAATTGGAGATGGGGAGGTTATCGGCAGTGGTTACGGAGCCATCCTCCACCCTCTATCAAGATAAAGCACTTGACTCAATTTTAGAATATCCATCCTAGTGGGGAGAGGGCAGGAGGAGAGCAGGAGAGAGCCTGTCCTTTAAATGGGATTTCAGGATTTGGAGTTCAGAGACTTCCTTCATGGTATTAGAGCAAAACACAGACCTTCTTCTTCAGAGCAAAACAACAACACACCAGGTCTCCTGCTCTGGTTATTAATTTATTTATTTTGAACGTGCGTAGTTTGTTGCTTTGACTTCTCAAACAATGGGAAGGTACAAGGAGGGAAGGAAAATAAATTGCATTCCCTGCTTTTTGCCATCACAGGAAACCTTGAGGGACTGTTCAGCAAGCTAGAGCTCTTATCTGCCTTTGGGCGATCTCATTATCAAACCTTCATTTTGCTCCCCAGCAGGAGAGATGGCCTGCAATGTATCATAACCTCTACTTATAAAACTCACACTCCAGAAATCTCTGATAATAGGCCAGCTAAAATGGAAAACCAAAGAGCAGGCAGTAGGTTTGCAGTCGTCAATAAAGACTATGCACACACATGCACAGGCAGGCACTGAGACACCCTTATGTTTATTTATATTTCTATGCATCAGTCCAACTCTGATGGCACCTCCCAGAACTTAAACCACAAATCTAATATAGCTAACATTTTCCAGCATACTTTGAATAATATTTTCAAATAACCCTGTGCGATATAGAAGCCTGTGTCCCATCTACAGAGAGGTCAGTGAAGTCAGTGGGAATTATAACCTATCTAACCTGCTCAGGTGCTTTTATAAATCCCATTAAACACTTACTTAACGATTGCTGAAAGTATAGGCTGCAGAACATAAGTAGTTCCTGGGGGTACAGAGAAAAAGAGGAGAGGAGGAATAAAGAGAATCAGGTTCCTAAAACACTTGGACACTTGGATTATATTTATTTTCAATTACTTTCCCATTGCTAACTCTCCTGTGAGCAGAGTTTCCCCCAACAGTTTAACTCTTTGACCACACCAGCATCATTTGTGATGTCACCCCCAACTCATCCTTCAGCCATCAAAACCTCCATTTCTGAACCCTTCATCTCTTTCTAGGCAGTTCAGAAATAAATTGGTTTGCAGCATTCCCAGGGCAACCCCTTCTGGGTAGGGGAGAGAGAAGATGAGAGATTGAGGGCCCTCCACTGAAACAGTCTTATTAGCCACTCAATCTCATTTGCATCAAGATACCTCCAGCTCAAGACCCACTTGTGATCTGTGATTCCTCCCATTTCTTCCCCATGAAGAAACTTTACTGCTCGCCCCTCTCAGCAGTGAATGACCCCCTCCATCTGCACAGCCAGATGTCACCAGCATGCCTGCTCACTGCTATGCAGTTGTGAATATCAGCCTTCTGCAAAGCGCACCATCTCATCCAAGGGTCGGAAAATGGCACTGGAGAGCCAAGAGGTGGAGAGGAGGGGTGGACAGGGAATTTGGGGAGTTCAGCTGCAAATCCCAGAATTCACGTCCATTCTGCCTGGCTTACTTACCCTGCAAACCACCACGCCCTGAAAAGTGATCCAGCCTACAGCTGGCCATGAGGGCACAATCACAACATACACCAAGATTAGGGCTTCTCCAGTAACTTCCCACCCCAGTTTGGGAAGGTAAAGTGTTGGGTCTCATATCAAGGGCAAAGGGGTCCCTCTGAGCACAGAAGGGTCTCCAGAAGGACTCCCTTGAATGCACAGCCCCACTAAGCCGCGCATTCCCACTTGCAGATCTGCATTGCGACTGTTTTCCAGCTCCCCGAGCCCCCACCAAAAGTAGCTGCTCTGCCACAGGCAGGCTACCCTGTTCTCCCACAGGCAGGGGATTAGGGCATGAAAAACAGCTACTGCTCCGCATCCCTGGGCCACCCACATCCCCATCACGCAGCCATGCCGGAACTTCTTTATCACAACCTGAAAAACGTGGCAATCCAGGCTATGAACTTAATTCTTATCTCCTTTTGCTGTACCACTGGGAGACGTTCTGGATCAGAAAGAAAATAGTTTGAAGGTGAAACACCTGGAAACATCAGAAATCCTTCTCTTTTTTTTTTTATTTCCATTTTTCTATCAGTAAGAAGGGTTAGCAGTGATCAGTTGGTCTCCCTCACTAGTGCGGGTGATGCAAAAACATATTTGCACTTTTAAAATCTCCCTAGGCATAACATGCTGCTGAAAATATGATAACATTTTTAATTATATTTTAATATATCATATGGATTATATTTTAATACCTTAAAAAATAATCAGCCTGAAAAATCCCAGCTAGTGAGGAAATAAATGCAGGGGACAAAAATATTAAGATATGAGAAGATTTGTCTTATTAAAGGTTAAATAGGTCTTGTTTTTAAATTCCCATTAAACAGGAACATGTATTAGAAAATAATAATTAAAAAACACAGGGAGGCACCTAGTTACCTGGGTGGACCTCATTGGGATTAGTTGTCCTTGCTCTTACTGGGCTGAACAGAAGAGTAAAAGTGATAGAGTGCCCCTCCAGTCTCCTGCACTGGGTCTTAGATATGGGGAAATGCTCAAGCAGAGGCAGAGAGGGAAGCGGGAGCTCTGCTGGCACTGGGCTCCGGTCCCACCGCAGGGAGAGGTCAGCCGTCCGCACGGTGGGAAGGGAAGCACACTCGTTCCCCCTTCCTTCGATGCACAGGCTGTAGCTTTATAAGTGAGCTCACTGCCACCATACGCTCCAGAAGGGGGAACAGGAACCAGGTCACACATACTCTTATGGCACCAAAAATTTTTTGTTGTTGTTATATTAGAGGTTTTCAGTTCCAGTGCCTACTAATCTAGTACTTTTTAGAAACACCACAGCCCCTCTTAATAGCACATAGGATGAAGTCTGGGTTTTCTTTGATGGAAAGTGGAATGACTCACTGCTAAAATGGCATGGGCTGAAGTCAGACCTGTCTGGGCATACCCTGCAAGAGTCCACATGAAAACAGGGGTGTTATTGATAAAGTCAAGCCTACTTTGAACAAACATACAGAGACCGTTTCTTTAGAAATGGGCCAGGATATTGGTGGAATTCAAAGCAGTCCCCTTTCAACAGAGGCTTTTGAGCCCTTCTCAGGTGCTCTTTTGCAAACAACAAAAAACTAAACCCCAA